>SNSB01084381.1:0-11572 GCA_012922965.1 Capreolus pygargus | reverse complement strand
ATGGACACCTCAGGAGTCTAAACTTGGCTTGGCAGAACAATACGGACACTTCTGGAGGTGAGGCAGAAGACCGAGGTTCACTTTCTAGTTTGCACAGTGATATTGGGATTCCTATCCATTTTCAAGAAGGGTCGCGGATCATCACCTTATGAAGCATTGAAATCCGTGTGCCTCTCGAGGGGTCAAAGGGATGTGAGGCCCCCTGTCCAGAGGAGCCGGACACCTACGGCTATCTCTAGTGTCTCCACAGGGAATTCAGACATATCTTCATCTTGTGAGATGAAAGACGAGCCTGAATTTAAGCCACTGCAGGGAAATCGGGCCTTCTTTTGAGTCAGGGCCTCTCGGGGTCCATTCCACTTGAGACAGAAAAACAGGGTCCCTCTCACATCCCTACTGCTGAGGGAAAACTCCTCTTGAGTTGCTTGTGGAAAGTGGCTCACCTCTTCAGTCAAAGACAGGGAATCAGCTATCATCTTTGGACGGTATGGGATGCAAGGAGCTTTCCTCGAGTTGCTGTACTGAAATTCATATTCATATAGACTTGAGACTGGTTTCTCAGGGAATCTCTGTAGTTTCCTAAAGGAAGTCAAGCCACTTGTTCTGTATGATGTGGAACAGGGGATAGCTATGGAGCCAATAATTGGGAAGTGGTCTTCATCTCGAGTTGACTTGGGGTACACAGAGCTATTTTGCATTCCTTAAGTGACAGCAGTGATCCTGTCGTCTGGTGACAGTTTTCTTGGGGATTCTCTGGTGTTCCATCAAGCACATTGAGGCTCCTTACATGTTTGATTGGAAACACGGAATTGCTCTGCACCCCGTGCAGGGGATTCGGGCCTCATCTCCAGCCGAGGGGGATGTGTCATGGGATTTCTTGAGGTGCGACAGGAACCAGGTGTATATTCTCGAGTTACAGCAGGGATGGCCATTCGAAACTCCACTTACTTCAGCGAAGCCAGGACTCCTCTGTAGTTAGAAAGGACACCTCAGGAATCGAAACTAAGTTTGGCAGGATAATACAGACGTTTCTGGAGGTGAGGTGGGAGACCAAGCCGCCCTTTCCAGTTTCCATAGAGATATTGGGATTCCTATCAATTTTCAAGAAGAGTCAGGCCTCGGCACCTTTTGAAGCATTGAAATCCGTGGGCCTCTCAAGGTGTCAAGCGATGTGAGGCCCCCTGTCCAGATGAGGCTGGGAACTAGGGATTTCTCTGTTGACTGCAAAGAAGATTCAGACATCCCTTTATCTTGTGAGATGAAAGACGAGCCTGCTTTCAAGCAACTGCAAGGAAATCCAACTTTCTTTCGAGTCAGGGAATCTCGGTATGCACTGCACATGAGGCAGCAAATTCAGGGTCCCTCTCACATACCGATTGCTGAGGGAAGGCTGCTCTTGAGGTGCTTGTGGGAAGGTGGCCTACCTCTTTAACAGAATCCTGGGAATCAGCTCTTTTATCGAGATGATAAGGGGTGCATGGAGCTTTCCTCGAATTCCTGTGCTGAAATTATTGTTCCTATAGACTTGATACGGGTGTCTCAGGGAATCTTTGGAGTTGCCCAAAGGAAGCCAATTGTCCTGTATGATGGGGAATGGATCATTGCTCTGAAGAAATGCAAGGGAATTGGTTGTCGTTTCAAGTTGATTTCGGCTACACCGAGCTATTTGACATTCCTGCGGTGACATCAGTGTCCTTCTAGACTTGTGAGGGACATCTGGGGGACTCTCTGTAGTTCCGTCAAGCAAATCAAGGCTCCTTACCTGTTTGATTGGGAACAAGGTATTGCTCTGCACGCAATGCATGGGAAAGTGGGCTCATCTCTCAGCGAGGGGGAAGTTTCATGATTTTCCTCGAGTTGCGGCGGGAACCTGGGGTATATTGTCGAGTTACTGCAGGGGTAGCCATTAGCAACTTTTGTTTTTTCAGTGAGGTCAGGACTCCTCTCTAGTTAAGATGGACACCTGAGGAGTCTAAACTAGGCTTGGCAGAAGAATACGGACGCTTCTGGTGGTGAGGCAAGAGACCGAGGTTCACTTTCTATTTGGCACAGTGATATTGGGACTGCTATCCATTTTCAAGAAGAGTCAGGCATTGTCAACTTATGAAGCATTGAATTCCCTGTGCCTCTCGAGGGTTCAAAGGGATGTGAGGCCCCCTGTCCAGATGAGGCGGAAACCTATGGCTTTCTCTAGGTTCTCCACTGGGGATTCAGACATGCCTTCATCTTGTGAGATGAAATACGAGACGGAATTTAAGCCACTGCAGGGACATCGTGCCTTCTTTTGAGTCAGGGCCTCTCGGGGTCCATTCCACTTGAGACAGAATGCACAGGGTCCCTCTCACATCCCTACTGCGAAGGGAAAACTCCTCTTGAGGTTCTTGGGGGAAGCTAACACACCTCTTCAGTCAAAGACAGGGAATCAGCTCTCATCTTAGGATGATATGGTGTGCATGGAGCTTTCCTCGATTTGCTGTACTGAAATTAATATTCATATAGACTTGAGACTGGTGTCTCAGTTAATCTCTGTAGTTTCCTAAAGGAAGTCAAGCCACTTCTTCTGTATGATGTAGAACTCAGGATTGCTATGGAGCCAATGAATGGGAAATGGGCTTCATCTCGAGTTGACTTGGGGTACACCGAGCTATTTTGCATTCCTGAGGTGACAGCAGTGTTCCTCTCGTCTTGTGACAGTTTTCTTGGGGACTCTCTGGTGTTCCATCAAGCACATTGAGGCCCCTTACGTGTTTGACTGGGAAGACGGTATTGCTCTGCGCCCAATGCAGGGGATTTGGGCCTAAACTCCCGCGGAGTGGTATGTCTCATGGGATTTATCGAGTTGCAGCAGGAACCTGGGGTATATTCTCGAGTTACAGCGGGGATGGCCGTTCGAAACTCCACTTGGTTCAGCGAAGTCAGGATTCCTGTCTAGTTAGGACGGACACCTCAGGAAACTTAACTAGGTTTGGCAGGAAAATACAGACGCTTCTGGAGGTGAGGTGGAAGACCAAGCGTCCCTTTCTAGTTTCCACAGAAATATTGGGATTCCTATCAATTTTCAAGAAGTGTCAGGGCAGGGCACCTTTTGAATCTCTGAACTCCTTGGGCCCCTCAAGCTGTCAAGGGATGTGAGGCCCACTGTCTAGATGAGGCTGGGACCTAGGGCTTTCTCTAAGGACTGCACAGAATATTCAGACATCCCTTTATATTGTGAGATTAAAAACGAGCCTGCATTCAAGTCACTGCAAGGAAATCCGACTTTCTTTCGAGTCAGGGAATCTCGGTATCCACTGCACGTGAGGCAGCAAATTCAGGGTCCCTCTCACATACCGATTGCTGAGGGAAGGCTCCTCTTTAGGTGCTTGTGGGGAGGTGGCCAGCCTCTTTAACAGAATCCTGGGAATCATCTCTCTTCTCGAGATGATATGGTGCACATGGAGCTTTCCTTGAGTTCCTGTGCTGAAACTGGTATTCCTATATACTTGAGACGGATGTCTCAGGGCGTCTCTGGAGTTGCCCAAAGGAAGCCAAGCCAATTATCCTCTATGATGGGGAATGGGGCATTGGTCTGAAGCCAATGCAGGGGAATTGGTCGTCATTTCAATTGATTTGGATGACACCACACTATTTGTCATTCCTGCGGTGACATCAGTGTCCTTCTATACTTGGAAGGGACTTCTGGGGGACTCTCTGTAGTTCCGTCAAGCAAATCAAGGCTCCTTACCTGTTTGATTGGGAACAAGGCATTGCTCTGCACGCAATGCAGGGGAATCGGGCCTCATCTCTCAGCGAGGGGGAAGTTTCATGATTTTTCTCGAGTTGCGGTGAGAACCTGGAGTACATTCTCGAGTTACTTCAGGGGTAGCCATTAACAACTTTTGTTTTTTCAACGACGTCAGGACTCCACTCTAGTTAAGATGTACACCTCAGGAGTCTAAACTAGGCTTGGCAGAACAATACGGATCTTCTGGAGGTGACGAAGGAGACTGTGGTTCACTTTCTATTTGGCACAGTGATTTTGGGACTCCTATCCATATTCAATAAGAGTCAGGCATCGTCACCTTATGAAGCATTGAATTCCGTGTGCCTCTCGAGGGTTCAAAGGGATGGGAGGCCCCCTCTCCAGATGAGGCAGAAACCTATGGCTTTCTCTAGGGTCTCCACAGGGGATTAACACATGCCTTCATCTTGTGAGATGAAAGACGGCCCTGAATTTAAGCCACTGCAGGGAAATCCTGCCTTCTATTGAGTCAGGGCCTCTCGGGTCCATTCCACCTGAGACAGAAAACACAGGGTCCCTCTCATATCCCTACTGCAGAGGGAAAACTCCTCTTGAAGTACTTGTGGAAAACTGGCACAGCTCTTCAGTCAAAGACAGGGAATCAGCTCTAATCTTGGGATGATATGGGGTACATGGAGCTTTCCTCGAGTTCCTGTGCTGAAATTGGTATTCCTATAGACTTGAGACGGTTTTCTCAGGGAATCTCTGGAATTGCCCAAAGGAAGCCAAGCCAATTGTCCTGTATGATGTGGAATGGGGCATTGCTCTGAAGCCAATGCAGGGGAATTGGTAGTCATTTCAAGTTGATTTGGGCTACACCGAGCTATTTGACATTCCTACGTTGACATCAGTGTCCGTCTAGACTTGTGAGGGACTTCTGGGGGACTCTCTGTAGTTCCGTCAAGCAAATCAAGGCTCCTTTCCTGTTTGATTGGGAACAAGGCATTGCTCTGCATGCAATGCAGGGGAATCGGGCATCATCTCTCAGCAAGGGGGAAGTTTCATGGTTTTTCTCGAGTTGCGGCGGGAACCTGGGGTACATTCTCGAGTTACGGCAGGTGTAGCCATTAACAACTTTTGTTTTTTTTTCAGCGACGTCAGGACTCCTCTCTAGTTAAGATGGACACCTCAGGAGTCTAAATTAGGCTTGGCAGAACAATACGGACGCTTCTGTAGGTGAGGCAGGAGACCGAGGTTCACTTTCTATTTGGCAGAGTGATATTGGGACTACCATCCATTTTCAAGAAGAGTCAGTCCTCGTCACCTTATGAAGCATTGAATTCCCTGTGCCTCTCGAGGGTTCAAAGGAATGTGAGGACAGCTGTCCAGACGAGGCGAAAACCTATGGCTTTCTCTAGGGTCTCCACAGGGGATTCAGACATGCCTTCATCTTGTGAGATGAAAGACGAGCCTGAATTTAAGCCACTGCAGGGAAATCGTGCCTTCTTTTGAGTCAGGGCCGCTGGGGGTCCATTCCACTTGAGACAGAAAACACAGGCTCCCTCTCACATCCCTACTGCAGAGGGAAAACTCCTCTTGAGGTGCTTGTGAAAAGCTGGCACACCTCTTCAGTCAAAGACAGGGAATCAGCTCTCATCTTGGGACAATACGGGGTGCATGGAGCTTTCCTCGAGTTGATGTACTGAAATTAATATTCATATAGACTTGAGGCTGGTGTTTAAGTTAATCTCTGTAGTTTCCTAAAGGAAGTCAAGCCACTTGTTCTGTATGATGTGGAACAAGGGATATCTATGGAGCCAATGAAGGGGAAATGGGCTTCATCTTGGGTTGACTTGGGGTACACAGAGCTATTTGCATTCCTGAGGTGACAGCAGTGTTCCTCTCGTCCTGTGACAGTTTTCTTGGGGACTCTCTGGTGTTCCATCAAGCACATTGAGGCTCCTTACGTGTTTGATTGGGAACAAGGCATTGCTATGCACCCAATGCAGGGGATTCGGGCCTTAACTCCCGCCGAGGGGGATGTCTCATGATATTTCACGAGTTGCAGCAGGAACCTGGGGTATATTCTCGAGTTACAGCGGGGATGGCTGTTCGAAATTTCAGTTGGTTCAGCGAAGTCAGGATTCCTGTCTAGTTAGGATGGACACCTCAGGAAGCTAAACTAGGTTTGGCAGGATAATACAGACGCTTCTGGAGGTGAGGTGGGGGACTAAGTGTCCCTTTCTAGTTTCCACAGAGATATTGGGATTCCTATCAATTTTCAAGAAGTGTCAGGCCTCGGCACCTTTTGAAGCAGTGAACTCCGTGGGCCTCTCGAGGTGTCAAGGGATGTGAGGCCCACTGTCTAGAGGAGGCTGGGGCCTAGGGCTTTCTCTAGGGACTGAACAGAATATTCAGACATCCCTTAATATTTTGAGATGAAAGATGAGCCTGCATTCAAGCCACTGCAATTAAATCCAACTTTCTTTCGAGTCAGGGAATCTCGGTATCCACTGCACGTGAGGCAGCAAATTCAGGGTCCCTCTCACATACCGATTGCTGAGGGAAGGCTCCTCTTGAGGTGCTTGTGGGAAGGTGGCCTACCTCTTTACGAGAATCCTTTGAATCAGCTCTCTTCTCGAGGTGATATGTGGTGCATGGAGCTTTCCTCGAGTTCCTGTGCTGAAATTGGTGTTCCTATAGCCTTGAGACAGGTGTCTCAGGTAATCTCTGGAGTTTCACAAAGGAAGCCAAGCCTTTTGTCCTGTATGATGTTGAACGGGGCATTGCTCTGAAGCCAATGCAGGGGAATTGGTCATCATTACAAGTTGATTTGTGCTACACTGAGCTATTTCACATTCCTGCAGTGACATCAGTGACCTTCTAGACTTGTGAGGGACTTCTGGGGGACTCTCTCTAGTTCCGTCAAGCAAATCAAGGCTCCTTACCTGTTTGATTGGGAACAAGGCATTGCTCTGCACGCAATAGAGGGGAATCGGGCCTTATCTCTCAGCGAGGGGGAAGTTTCATGGTTTTTCTCGAGTTGCGGCGGGAACCTGGGTTACATTCTCGAGTTAAGGCAAGGGTAGCCATTAACAACTTTTGTTTTATCAGCGACGTCAAGACTCCTCTCTAGTTAAGACGGACACCTCAGGAATCTAAACTCGGCTTGGCAGAGCAATACGGATGCTTCTGGAGGTGAGTCAGGAGACCGAGGTTCACTTTCTATTTGGCAAAGTGGTATTGGGACTCCTATCTGTTTTCAAGAAGAATCAGCTATCGTCACTTAACGAAGCATTGAATTCCGTGTGCCTCTCGAGGGTTCAAAGGGATGTGAAGCCCCCAGTCCAGATGAGGCGGAAACCTATGGCTTTCTGTAGGGTCTCCACAGGGGATTCAAACAAGCCTTCCTCTTGTGAGATGAAAGACGAGCCTGAATTTAAACCACTGCAGGGAAATCGTGCCTTCTTTTGAGTCAGGGCCTCTCGGTGTCCATTCCACTTGAGACAGAAAACACAGGGTCCCTCTCACATCCCTACTGCTGAGGGAAAACTCCTCTTGAGGTGCTTGTGGAAAGTTGGCACAGCTCTTCAGTCAAAGACAGAAAATCAGCTCTCATCTTGTTCTGATATTGGGTGCATAGATCTTTCCTCGAGTTGCTGTACAGAAATTAATATTCATATAGACTTGAGATGCGTGTCTCAATTATTCTCTGTGGTTTCCTAAAGGAAGTCAAACCACTTGTTCTGTATGATGTGGAAAACGGGATAGCTATGGAGCCAATGAAGGGGAAATGGGCTTCATCTCGATTTGACTTGGGGTACACTGAGCTATTTTGCATTACTGAGGTGATATCAGTGTTCCTCTCGTCTTGTGACAGTTTTCTTGGGGACTCTCTGGTGTTCCATCAAGCACATTGAGGTTCCTTTCGTGTTTGATTGGGAACATAGAATTGCTCTACACGCAATGCAGGGGATTCGGGCCTTAACTCCCGCTGAAGGGGATGTCTCATGGGATTTCTCGAGGTTCAGCAGGAACCTGGGGTATATTCTCGAGTTACAGCAGGGATGGCCGTTCAAAACTCCCCTTGGTTCAGCGAAGTCTGGATTCCTGTCTAGTTAGGACGGACACCTCAGGTAGTTAAACTAGGTTTGGCAGGATAATACAGACGCTTGTGGAGGTGAGGTGGGAGACCAAGCGTCCGTTTCTAGTTTGCACAGAGATATTGGGATTCCTATCAATTTTCAAGAAGTGTCAGGCCTCGGCACATTTGAAGCACTGAAATCCGTGGACCACTCGATATGTCAAGGGATGTGAGGCCCACGGTCTAGATGAGGCTGGGATCTAGGGCTTTCTCTAGGGACTGAACAGAATATTCAGACATCCCTTTGTGTTGTGATATGAAAGACGAGCCTGCATTCAAGCCACTGCAAGGAAATCCGACTTTTTTCAATCAGGGAATCTCGGTATCCACTGCACGTGAGGCATGAAATTCAGGGTCCCTCTCACATAACGATTGCTGAGGGAAGGCTCCTCTTGAGGTGCATGTGGGAAACGGCCTACCTCTTTAATAGAATTCTGGGAATGAGGTCTCTTCTCGAGATGATATGGGTTGCATGGAGCTTTCCTCGAGTTCCTGTGCTGAATTTGCTGTTCCTATGCCCTTGAGACGGGTGTCTCAGGGATTCTCCGGAGTTGCCCTAAGGAAGCCAAGCCAATTGTCCTGTATGATGAGGAATGGGGCATTGCTCTGAAGCCAATGCTGGGGAATTGGTCATCATTACAAGTTGATTTGGGCTACACCGAGCTGTTTCTCATTCCTGCAGTGACATCAGTGTCCTTCTAGACTTGTGAGGGACTTCTGGGGGACTCTGTAGTTCCGTCAAGCAAATCAAGGCTCCTTTCCTGTTTGATGCGGAAAAAGGCTTTGCTCTGCACACAGTGGAGGGGATTCAGGCCTCATCTCTCAGCGAGGGCGAAGTTTCATGGTTTTTCTCGAGTTGCGGCGGGAACCTGTGGTACATTCTCGAGTTACGGCAGGGGTAGCCATTAACAACTTTTGTTTTTTCAGCGAAGTCAGGACTCCTCTCTAGTTAAGACGGACACCTCAGGAGTCTAAACTAGGCTTGGCAGAGCAATACGGACGCTTCTAGAGGTGAGTCAGGATACCGAGGTTCACTTTCTATTTGGCACAGTGCTATTGGGACTCCTATCCATTTTCAAGAAGAATCAGGCATCGTCACCTTATGAAGCTTTGATTTCCGTGTGCCTCTCGAGGGTTCAAAGGGATGTGAGGCCCTCTGTCCAAATGAGGGGGAAACCTATGGCTGTCTATAGGGTCTTCACAGGGGATTCAGACAAGCCTTCATCTTGTGAGATGAAAGACAATGCTGAATTTAAGCCACTGCAGGGAAATCGTGCCTTCTTTTGAGTCAGGTCCTCTCGGGGTACATTCCACTTGAGACAGAAAACACAGGATCTCTCTCACATCCCTACTGCTGAGGGAAAACTCCTCTTGAGGTGCTTGTGGAAAGCTGGCACACCTCTTCAGTCAAAGATAGGGAATCAGCTCTCATCTTGGGACGGTATGGGGTGCATGGAGCTTTCCTCGAGTTGCTGTACAGAAATTAATATTCATATAGACTTGAGACGGGTGTCTCAGTTAATCTCTGTAGTTTCCTAAAGGAAGTCAAGCCACTTGTTCTGTATGATGTGGAACACGGGATAGCTATAGAGCCAAGGAAGGGGAAATGGGCTTCATCTCGATTTGACTTCGGGTACACTGAGCTATTTTGCATTCCTGAGGTGACAGCAGTGTTCCTCTCATCTTGTGACAGTTTTCTTGGGGACTCTCTTGTGTTCCTTCAAGCACATTGGGGCTCCTTACGTGTATGATTGGGAACACGGAATTGCTCTGCACCGAATCCAGGGGATTCGGTCCTTAACTCCCGCTGAAGGGGATGTCTCATGGGATTTCTCGAGTTGCAGCAGGAACCTGGGGTATATTCTCGAGTTACAGCCGGGATGGCCATTCAAGCTCCACTTGGTTCAGCAAAGTCAGGATTCCTGTGTAGTTAGGATGGACACCTCAGGAAGCTAAACTAGGTTTGCCAGGATAATACAGACACTTCTGGAAGTGAGGTGGGAGACCAAGCGTCCCTTTCTAGTTTCCACACAGATATTGGGATTCCTATCAATTATCAAGAAGTGTCAGGCCTCGGCACCTTTTGAAGCACTGAAGTCTGTGGGCCTCTCTAGGTGTCAAGGGATGTGAGGCCCACTGTCCAGAGGAGGCTGGGATCTAGGGCATTCTCTAGGGACTGCACAGAATATGCAGACATCCCTTTATACTGTGAGATGATAGACGAGCCTGCATTCAAGCCACTGCAAGGAAATCCGAATTTCTTTTGAGTCAGGGAATCTCGGTATCCACTGCACGTGAAGCAGCAAATTCAGGGTCCCTCTCACATACCAATTGCTGAGGGAAGGCTCCTCTTGAGGTGCTTGTGGGAAGGTGGCCTACCTCTTTATCAGAATCCTGGAAATCAGCTCTCTTCTCGAGATGATATGGGGTGCATGGAACTTTCCTCGTGTTCCGGTGCTGAAATTGGTATTCCTATGGACTAGAGACGGGTGTCTCAGGGAATCTCTGGAGTTGCCCAAAGGAAGCCAAGCCAATTGTTCTGTATGATGGGGAATGGGGCATTGGTCTGAAGCCAATGCAGGGGAATTGGTCATCATTTCAAGTTGATTTGGGCTACACCGAATTATTTCACATTCCTGCAGTGACATCAGTGTCCTTCTAGACTTGAGAGGGACTTCTGGGAGACTCTCTGCAGTACCGTGAAGCAAATAAAGGCTCCTTGCCTGTTTGATTGGGAACAAGGCAGTGCTCTGCATGCAATGCAGGGGAATCGGGTCTCATCTCTCAGCGAGCGGAAGTTTCATGGTTTTTCTCGAGTTGCTTCGGGAACCTGGGGTTCATTCTCGAGTTACGGCAGGAGTAGCCATTAACAACTTTTGTTTTTTCAGCGATGTCAGGACTCCTCTCTAGCTAAGATGGACACCTCAGGAGTCTAAACTAGGCTTGGCAGTACAATACGGACGCTTCTGGAGGTGAGGCAGGAGACCGAGGTTCACTTTCAATTTGGCACAGGGATATTGGGAATCCTATCCATTTTCAAGAAGAGTCAGGCATCGTCACCTTATGAAGCATGGAATTCCGTGTGCCTCTCGACGGTTCAAAGTGATGTGAGGCCCCCTGTGCAGGTGAGGTGGAAACCTATGGCTTTCTCTAGGGTCTCCACAGGGGTTTCAGACATGCCTTCATCTTGTGAGATGAAGAACGAGCCTGAATTTAAGCCACTGCAGGCAAATCGTACCTTCTTTTGAGTCAGGGCCTCTCGGGGTCCATTCCACTTGAGACAAAAAACACAGGGTCCCCCTCACATCCCTACTGCTGAGGGATAACTCCTCTTGAGGTGCTTGTGGAAAGCTGGCACACCTCTTCAGTCAAAGACAGGGAATCAGCTCTCATCTTGGAATGATATTGGGTGCATGGGGATTGCCACAATTTGCTGTACTGAAATTAATATTCATATAAACTTGAGACTGGTGTCTCAGTTAATCTCTGTAGTTTCCTAAAGGAAGTCAAGCCACTTGTTCTGTATGATGTGGAACACGGGATAGCTATGGAGCCAATGAAGGGGAAATGGGCTTCATCTCGAGTTGACTGTGGTACACTGAGCTATGTTGCATTCCTGAGGTGACAGCAGTGTTCCTCTCGTCTTGTGACAGTTTTTGTTTTTATTTGTAGTGAATTTTGTCATACATTGAAATGAAAAGGCCTTG
>SNSB01084358.1:1397-13047 GCA_012922965.1 Capreolus pygargus | reverse complement strand
ATTATAAGTAATCTGGAGATGATTTAAAGTACATGGGAGGATTGCCTCTGTTATATACAAATATCACACTATTTTATACAAGGAACTTGAGCATGCTCAGACTTTAGTATCCACTGGGAGTCCTGGAACCAGCCCTACATGGATACAGAGGGATGACTGTATTGGTAAGCATATCCAGCTGCTCTTAGATTATTAGCAGTTGATAAGTCAAAATTCCAGTAATCATCCTGCATAATCATTGTTCTGAATTCCAACAGTTATACAGACGAAACTAACTTCTGTCTTGCAGTCATAATTTGCAATTGTAAGACATTCTCATGAAAAAGCCTTTAGCTTCTTAAAATATTCAGCAAGGTTTAGTTTGATAAGAAAAGAAAACAAGCCAGTGTAGAAAAGTGTAATAAAGATTAACTTAAACATGAGGCGGAGTCATTGGTGCCAAATTAGGTAAATGATACTTTAGTTCACTGAACAAAGGGAGATTTCACAGCAGTTGGAATAGAGATTTCTGCAGAGACATTTGGGTTTTCACAAGGTTTATATTAGTAGTTCCACTTAGTGATTTCAAAGAACACACCCATCCCTCCAGCCAGTGCTCCATCAGTGTTGCAAGTAGAAGTATTGATCTGATTTATGGATCAATTTGCAGCAGTATATGCACAGTATGCAGAAAAGTAAACTAACAATGACATAATAAACTTATGGTTATCAAAGCAGAAGTGATAGAAGGAAAAATTAGGAGTTTGGTATTAACATAACTGTAACATAATTATAAAATAGATATCCAACAAGGTCCTAGTCTATATCACAGGGAATGCCACTCAATACTTTGTAATAGTTCAAGAGGGAAAGAATCTGAGAAAAATATATACACATATGTGTATAGTTGAATCACTTTGCTGTACATCCAAAACTAACACAACATTGTAAATCAACTGTACTTTGATTAAAAAAAGAAAGAAAGAAAAAGAAAAGTCAGTCTACAGAGAAGGATGTTAATTTCATGGTACTTCTAAATTTTGCTCTCCTGCATTTTGCAGTGAACGATTAACTTCATTGGTCCTCCAATAAATTGTTATGATTTTAAAAAATCATTTTTAAAAAATAAATAAGTAACCAACTACGTTGATGACAATTCAGATGATGATCCACTGTGCTGTCCTGCACTAGGACCCACAAGAAAGGAGCAGTGACCCCACAAGAGACTGACCCAGACTTGCCTGGGAGTGTCAGGAGTCTCCAGCGGAGGCATGTGTCAGCGGTGGCCTGCTGCAGGGCCAGAGACACTGAGTGCAGCAGTGCGTGCATGGGACCTCCTGAAGGAGGTCACCATCATCTTCATCACCTCCACCAGAGTTTGGTCTCAGGTCAGACAATAGGGAGGGAACACAGCACTGCCCATCAACAGAAAATTGGATTAAAAATATACTGAGCATGGCCCCACCCATCAGAACAAGACCCAGTTTCCTCCTCAGTCAGTCTCTCCCATCAGGAAGCTTCCATAAGCCTCTTCTTATCCATCAGAGGGCAGACAGACTGAAAACCACAATCACAGAAAACTAACCAAACTGATCACATGAACCACAGCCTTGTCTAACTCAACGAAGCTATGAGCCATTCTGTGTAGGGCCACCCAAGACAGATGGGTCGTGGTGGAGAGTTCTGACAAAATGTGGTCCACTGTAGAAGAGAATGGCAAACCACTTCAGTATCCTTGCCTTGAGAATCCCGTGAACAGTATGAAAAGGCAAAAAGATAGGACACTGAAAGATGAACTCCCCAGGTTGGTAGGTGCCCAATATGTTACTGGAGGTCAGTGGAGAAATAACTGCAGAAAGAATGAAGAGATGGAGCCAAAGCAAAAACAACACCCAGTTGTGGATGTAACTGGTGATAGAAGTAAAGTCCTTTGCTGTTAGAGCAATATTGCATAGGAACCTGGAATGTTAGGTCCATGAATCAAGTCAAATTGGAAGTGGTCAAACAGGAGATGGCAAGAGTGAATATCGACACTTTAGGAATCAGCGAACTAAAATGGACTTGAATGGGTGAATTTAACTCAGATGACCATTATATCTACTACTGTGGGCAAGAATCCCTTAGAAGAAATGGAGTAGCCATCATAGTCAACAAAAGAGCCCGAAATGTGGCACTTGGATGCAATCTCAAAAATGACAGAATGATCTCTCTTCATTTCCAAGGCAAACCATTCAATATCACAGTAATCTTAAGTCTATGCCCTGACCAGTAATGCTGAAGAAGCTGAAGTTGAACAGTTCTATGAAGATCTACAACCTTCTAGAACTAACACCCAAAAAAGATGTCCTTTTCATTACAGGGGACTGGAATGCAAAAGTAGGAAGTCAAGAAATACCTGGAGTAACAGTCAAACTTATTGCTTTGGAGTACAGATGAAGCAGGGCAAAGGCAAATAGAGTTTTGGCAAGAGAACACACTGGTCAGAGCAAACACCATCTTCCAACAACACAAGAGAAGACTCTACACATGGGCATCACCATATAGTCAAGACCGAAATCAGATTGATTATATTCTTTGCAGCCAATGATGAAGAAGCTCTATACAGTCAGCAAAAACAAGACTGGGAGCTGACTGTGGCTCTGATCATGAACTCCTTATTGCCAAATTCAGACTTAAATGGAAGGAAGTAGGGAAAACCACTAACCATTCAGGTATGACCTAAATCAAATCCCTTACGCTTATTCAGTGGAAATAACAATAGACAGAGTGCCTGAAGAACTATGGATGGAGATTCATGACATTGTACAGGAGGCACTGATCAAGAACATCCCCATGAAAAAGAAATGCAAAAAGACAAAATGGTTGTCTGAGGAGGCCTTACAAATAGCTGTCAAAAGAAGAGAACCTAAAGGCAAAGGAGAAAAGGAAACATATACCCATTTGAATGCGGAGTTCCAAAGAATAGCAAGGAGAAATAAGAAAGCCTTCCTCAGTTATCAATGCAAACAAATAGAGGAAAACAATAGAATGGGAAAGGCTAGAGATCTCTTCAAGAAAATTAGAGATACCCAGGGAACACTTCATGCAAATATGGGCACAATAAAGGACAGAAATGGTATGGGCCTAACTGAAGCAGAAGATATTTTAAGACATGTCAAGAATACACAAAAGAACTATACAAAAAAGATCTTCATAATGCAGATAACCATGAAGGTGTGATCACTCACCTAAAGCCAGACATCCTGGAGTGTGAAGTCGACTGGGCCTTAGGAAGCATCACTATGAACAAAGCTAGTGGAGGTGATGGAATTCCAGTTGGGCTGTTTCAAATCATAAAAGATGCTGCTGTGAAAGTGCTGCACTCAATATGCCAGCAAATTTGGAAAACTCAACAGTGGCCACAGGACTGGAAAAGGTCAGTTTTCATTCCAATCCCAAAGAAAGGCAATGCCAAAGAATGCTCCAACTACCACACAATTGCACTCATCTCACACACTAGTAAAGTAATGCTCAAAATCCTCCAAGCCAGGCTTCAACAGTACATGAACTGTGAACTTCCAGATGTTCAAGCTGGTTTTAGAAAAGGCAGAGGAACCAGAGATCAAATTGCTAACATCTGTTGGATCATAGAAAAAGCAAGGGTGTTCCAGAAAAACATCTACTTCTGCTTTATTGACTATGCAAAGCCTTTGACTGTGTGGGTCACAACAAACTGTGGAAAATTCTTAATGAGATGGGAATACCAGACCACCTGACCTGCCTCCTAATAAATCTGTATGCAGGTTAAGAAGCAACAGTTAGAATTGGACATGGAACAATAGACTGTTTCCAAATCAGGAAAGGAGTACATCAAGGCAGTATATTGTCACCCTGCTTATTTAACTTACGTGCAGAGTACATCATGACAAATGCTGGGTTGGATGAAGCACAAGCTGGAATCAAGATTGCTGGGGGAAATATAAATAACCTCAGATATGCAAATAACACCACTCTTTTGGCAGAAAGCAAAGAAGAACTAAAGAGCCTCTTGATGAAAGTGAAAGAGGAGAGTGAAAAAGCTTACTTAAAACTCAACATTCAGAAAACAAAGATCATGGCATCTGGTCCCATAACTTCACGGCAAATAAATGGAGAAACGATGGAAACAGTGAGAGATTTTATTTTGGCGGGCTCCAAAATCTCTGCAGATGGTAACTGCAGCCGTGAAATTAAAAGATGCTCGCTCCTTGGAAGAAAAGCTATGACCAACCTAGACAGCTTATTAAAAAGAAGAGACATTACTTTGCTGACAATGGTCCGTCTAGTCAAAGCTGTGGTTGATCCAGTAGTCACGTATGGATGTGAAAGTTGGACTGTAAAGAAAGCTGAGCACCAAAGAATGGATGCTTTTGAACTGTAGTATTGAAGAAGACTCTTGAGAGCCCCTTGGACTGCATGGAGATCCAACCAGTCAATTCTAAAGGAAATCAGTCCTAAATATTCATTGGAAGGACTGATGCTGAAGCTAAAGCTCCAGTATTTTGACCATCTGATGCAAAGAGCTGACTCATTGGAAAAGACCCTGAGGCTTGGAAAGATTGAAGGCAGGAGAAGAAGAGGATGACAGAGGATAAGATGTTTGGATGGCATCACCAACTTGATGGACATGAGTTTGAGCAAGCTCTGGGAGTTGTTGATGGACAGGGAAGCTTGGCATCCTACAGTCCTTGGGTCATAGAGTCGGACATGGCTGAGTGACTGAACTGAACTGATAGAAGTTAAATAAACAGAGTGACAATACTTGACATACTCCTTTCCCAATTTGGAACCAGTCCATTGTCCCATGTCCAGTTCTATCTATTGCTTCTTGACATGCATAGAGATTTCTCAGGAGGCAGGTAAGGTGGTATAGTATTCCCATCTTTTGAAGAATTTTCCACAGTTTGTTGTGATCCACACAGTCAAAGGCTTTGGCATAGTCAGTAAGTCAGAAGTAAATGTTTTTCTGAAAATTCCTTGCTTTTACTATGATCCAATGTATGTTGGCAATTTGATCTCTGGTTCTTCTGCCTTTTCGAAATTCAGCTTGAACATCTGGAAGTTCTCAGTTCAGGTACTGTTGAAGCCTGTCTTGGAGAATTTTGAGCATTACTTTGTGTGAGATGTGTGAGATGAGTCCAATTTTGGGGTAGTTTGAACATTCTTTGGCCCTGCCCCTCTTTGGTGTTAATATTCTTCTTCAAGCAGTAGGTATATGTATAGTGGAAATTTAAGAGGTACACAAATGTTCCTCTTTAAATTCTTCTTCAAGCAGTAGGTATATGTATAGTGGACATTTAAAAGGAAAACACAGCAGGGACAGCCCAAGAAACAGGAGAGCCCAGTCATTCTCCTTGTGGGACCCCACTGGGAAATCTAGGTAGTAATTTTCACTCCTATTTCCTGCTCCCTCCACACCACACCTCATCCTCACTTCCTATCCTTCCCAAACCCTTCTCTCTTCTTAGACCCAAGATAGGGTTGACTGGTAGGAGGGACTGAGGCATCAGAGCAGAGACTCCTGAAGGCTTGGGATGGGGTTCCTGCAGACAGCCATTCACATCTGGGGTCCCCTGTCTTCCATCCCAGGGTCCTGGCAGCAGGTGCTCACCCTGACAACACAGGTCTTCCTCCTGCCTACCTGTCTCCCTGTCTCTGAACCACTCAGGGGGCCACATCCAGAGGCCTTTGCACTGAGAGTCACCAGCCTTTGCCTCAACCCTCACCCCGCCCCTTGCCAGTGTAATTCACCTGGGAGGGGGATCACCTGAGCTCCCCAAGCAGCTCATCCTACCTGGACTCTCTCAGCACCTGGACACATCTGCAGGAGCGTAGGGGGAGGTAAATTACTGGTCTGACCCTCTCACTTAGGGTAGCATCGTGTGGGCCAGAGGATAAATCCTTAATATGGGCCCAGTGTAGAGGGAAGAAACATGGGATGGGAAATATGTGGGACCTTATCTAACACCTCAGCTTTGAGTGCATCTGCCTGGGTAAGTGTGGGGGGTGGAGGGACATGGGTGTGACATGAATTCACTGTGAACAAAGTATCCAGGAAAGCTGTTCATTCTTGGTGCTATTTATGCAACTAGGAGACTAATAAAGAGAAAAAGATCTGACCTCAGTTTAGCCACGTGGAAGTATCTTCAATACCGCTATCTATGAGTTGCACTTACCATTATGGACGGTACATATGGACCATAACTTTAGGCATTTGATTGCTCTCTTTCAGATAATTTTTTGGCAGAATTTTTATTTTCTCACAGTCCTGATTATTCATGCCAGATCAGAGCATCCAAAATTGATAAGAAATACCTGTATTAGGTCATCATACAACCCAGTTTAGAGCCTAATGATTTAGTAGAATGTCCCTTATTGTTCTTTCTCTATTTAAATTTAAGCTGAGTGGAATCACTCAGCTAGACCAGTCTAATTAGCGTCATCTTTTGGTATTAAAAGAAATGTAGTTGAAGGAAGGTAACTCCCCTAGACACAATTTTGTTTTATGCTCTATAACTGATGGCATTTTCAATGTACTGTCCATATAACTTGCTAAGTGAGAACTTCTAAAGTCAATTGGTTCTTTTACATGAATTCAGCTAGATCTTGGCAATATCCATTGTTCCTTGGATGTTTGTCCTTGGGCCCAAAGTCCTCTGAATATGTGAATTTTTAATAGGAGATGGATGATTGGACCATGAGCTCCTCGAGGCCAAGTCGACCAGCTCCTGGCGCACAGCAGATTCCAGAGTGTCTGCTGAACTGACATGAACTGTTCTGTATTTATCCCTGATTCCAGATGGGCTCTCATATGCTTTATGATGTAATCCTTCACAGGATATGTGTTTTCACTCTAGACTTTGGCTTTCCCATTCAAATTCCTGATCAAAATATTTTCTCTCTGTTGGCTGATTTTTGGAAACTGAAGTAGGTGTAAATGTGATCATGATGTTGTGCCAAGGTTTTATTCCAACTTGACAGGCTGACTGATAACCACATCCAAAAGTTAGCATCCTCAGCTAGAAGATGATTTTAACATTTCAGAAAATGGAAATGTAAAAATAAAATCTGCCTTTACTCTGACTAATCTAAACACTTTGGGAGCAATGCTCAGGGTTATCCTAAGTACAGAGAAGAAACGGGCTTTCCTGACACACATATGATAATCTCATCTGCATTTTCTTCTCTTTGAAACAGAATCTGCCAGTCAAGGGCCCATGTGGTAAAAACTTCATCCATCTACAGGAAACATGTTTTTTTCCTTAGGAGGGTAGTATTTCAGGTTGATGCCCCAGAAGGAGTGTGTGTGTACTCTGTGACCCGGAATGGGCTTCTCACCTACTGCTGTTTTTCCAGCCTTCCTGCCCCACAGAAAGTGGCCCGAAATCAAAGTCTCCAGCTTCTTCCACAGGGACGTTCACCACCACCTCCTGCTCGCCTGACCCACCCCACATACTCAGGCCACACAGCAACCCCCAGAACCAAGGTCAGTCTTCCTAAGAGTACATTGATGAAGGAGTTAGATCCTTTTGCGTTTTTTCCACGGGAGTGATAGGAGCAGCTTTTTCCCTGGAAATTTAGTTTAATGACCTTCACTGTGGGAATTTTCTATCTGCTCTGTAGAGTTGATCTGAATTTTTTTATGTTATGTTAACTCCAGACTTTTCCAGTTATACTTGTTTCCTAATAATCACGGTATGGGCATTTGTGGAGCACATTATCATGTTCACAGCAATTTCATTTACGTGATCTAACCCACGGTTTCTCAAACAACTGAATTTCTGGGAACCTTTCATTCCAACCTTAATTTCCATTTTTTCCTTCCATTTTTTTCCTTCCTTCTTTATGATAAGCTTTAAAGGAATTTTTAAAAAGCGTATCCTGCATCAACAGGAAGCCTATGCTATTCCAAATACGCCCTCAGTTTGGCCACTGCATGTGACACCAGTCCCACTGGTGTCGTGTGACCACCTGAAATGATGATTTGCCGTGTGCCCAGCCCTCCATACCCACAGTTCTGCATCCCTGGACTCAACCAACTGAGAATGGGAAATATTGGGGAGGAAAACTTCCAGAAAGTTCCAAAGCGCAAAGCCGAAATTTGTCCCATGCTGGTAACATATTTACATAACATTTACATTGTATTAGGTATTATAAGTAATCTGGAGATGATTTAAAGTACATGGGAGGATTGCCTATGTTATATACGAATATCACACTATTTTATACAAGGAACTTGAGCATGCTCAGACTTTGGTATCCACTGGGAGTCCTAGAACCAGCCCTACATGGATACAGAGGGATGACTGTATTGGTAAGCATATCCAGCTGCTCTTAGATTATTAGCAGTTGATAAGTCAAAATTCCAGTAATCATCCTGCATCATCATTGTTCTGAATTCCAACAGTTATACAGACAAAACTAACTTCTGTCTTGCAGTCATAATTGTAAGACATTCTCATGAAAAAGCCTTTAGCTTCTTAAAATATTCAGCAAGGTTCAGTTTGATAAGAAAAGAAAACAAGCCAGTGTAGAAAAGTCAAGTACTGTGGAAAGCGTGATAGAGATTAACTTAAACATGAGGCGGAGTCATTGGTGCCAAATTAGGTAAATGATACTTTAGTTCACTGAACAAAGGGAGATTTCACAGCAGTTGGAATAGAGATTTCTGCGGAGACATTTGGGTTTTCACAGGGTTTATATTAGTAATTCCACTTAGTGATTTCAAAGAACACACCCATCCCTCCAGCCAGTGCTCCATCAGTGTTGCAAGTAGAAGTATTGATCTGATTTATGGATCAATTTGCAGCAGTATATGCACAGTATGCAGAAAAGTAAACTAACAATGACATAATAAACATGGTTATCAAAGCAGAAGTGATAGAAGGACAAATTAGGAGTTTGGTATTAACATAACTGTAACATAACTGTAAAATAGATATCCAACAAGGTCCTAGTCTATATCACAAGGAATGCCACTCAATACTTTGTAATAGTTCAAGAGTGAAAGAATCTGAGAAAAATACATACACAAATGTATATAATTGAATCACTTTGCTGTACATCCAAAACTAACACAACATTGTAAATCAACTGTACTTTGATTTAAAAAAAAAGAAAGAAAAAGAAAAGTCAGTCTACAAAGAAGGATGTTAATTTCATGGTACTTCTAAATTTTGCTCTCCTGCATTTTGCAGTGAACGATTAACTTCATTGGTCCTCCAATAAATTGTTATGATTTTAAAAAATCATTTTTAAAAAATAAATAACCAACTACGTTGATGACAATTGAGATGATGATCCACTGTGCTATCCTGCACCAGGACCCAGGAGAAAGGAGCAGTGACCCCACAAGAGACTGACCCAGACTTGCCTGGGAGTGTCAGGAGTCTCCGGCGGAGGCGTGTGTCAGCGGTGGCCTGCTGCAGGGCTGGAGACACTGAGTGCAGCAGTGCGTGCATGGGACCTTCTGAAGGAGGTCGCCATCATCTTCATCACCTCCACCAGAGTTTGGTCTCAGGTCAAACAATAGGGAGGGAACACAGCACTGCCCATCAACAGAAAATTGGATTAAAAATATACTGAGCATGGCCCCACCCATCAGAACAAGACCCAGTTTCCTCCTCAGTCAGTCTCTCCCATCAGGAAGCTTCCATAAGCCTCTTCTTATCCATCAGAGAGCAGACAGACTGAAAACCACAATCACAGAAAACTAACCAAACTGATCACATGAACCACAGCCTTGTCTAACTCAACGAAGCTATGAGCCATTCTGTGTAGGGCCACCCAAGACAGATGGGTCATGGTGGAGAGTTCTGACAAAACGTGGTCCACTGGAGAAAAGAATGGCAAACCACTTCAGTATCCTTGCCTTGAGAATCCCATGAACAGTATGAAAAGGCAAAAAGATAGGACACTGAAAGATGAACTCCCCAGGTTGGTAGGTGCCCAATATGTTACTGGAGGTCAGTGGAGAAATAACTGCAGAAAGAATGAAGAGATGGAGCCAAAGCAAAAACAACACCCAGTTGTGGATGTAACTGGTGATAAAAGTAAAGTCCGATGCTGTTAGAGCAATATTACATAGGAATCTGGAATGTTAGGTCCATGAATCAAGTCAAATTGGAAGTGGTCAAACAGGAGATGGCAAGAGTGAATATCAACACTTTAGGAATCAGCGAACTAAAATGGTCTTGAATGGGTGAATTTAACTCAGATGACCATTATATCTACTACTGTGGGCAAGAATCCCTTAGAAGAAATGGAGTAGCCATCATAGTCAGCAAAAGAGTCCGAAATGTGGCACTTGGATGCAATCTCAAAAATGATAGAATGATCTCTGTTCATTTCCAAGGCAAATCATTCAATATCACAGTAATCTAAGTCTATGCCCCGACCAGTAATGCTGAAGAAGCTGAAGTTGAACAGTTCTATGAAGATCTACAACCTTCTAGAACTAACACCCAAAAAAGATGTCCTTTTCATTACAGGGGACTGGAATACAAAAGTAGGAAGTCAAGAAATACCTGGAGTAACAGTCAAACTTATTGCCTTGGAGTACAGATGAAGCAGGGGAAAGGCAAATAGAGTTTTGGCAAGAGAACACACCGGTCAGAGCAAACACCGTCTTCCAACAACACAAGAGAAGACTCTACACATGGGCATCACCATATAGTCAAGACCGAAATCAGATTGATTATATTCTTTGCAGCCAATGATGAAGAAACTCTATACAGTCAGCAAAAACAAGACTGGGAGCTGACTGTGGCTCTGATCATGAACTCCTTATTGCCAAATTCAGACTTAAATTGAAGGAAGTAGGGAAAACCACTAACCATTCAGGTATGACCTAAAACAAATCCCTTATGATTATTCAGTGGAAATAACAATAGACAGAGTGCCTGAAGAACTATGGATGGAGATTCATGACATTGTACAGGAGGCACTGATCAAGAACATCCCCATGAAAAAGAAATGCAAAAAGACAAAATGGTTGTCTGAGGAGGCCTTACAAATAGCTGTCAAAAGAAGTGAACCTAAAGGCAAAGGAGAAAAGGAAACGCATACCCATTTGAATGCAGAGTTCCAAAGAATAGCAAGGAGAAATAAGAAAGCCTTCCTCAGTGATCAATGCAAACAAATAGAGGAAAACAATAGAATGGGAAAGGCGAGAGATCTCGTCAAGAAAATTAGAAGTGAAGTAAACATTTCATGCAAAGATGGGCACAATAAAGGACAGAAATGGAATGGGCCTAACACAAGCAGAAGATATTTTAAGACATGTCAAGAATACAAAGAAGAACTATACAAAAAAGATCTTCATGATGCAGATAAACCATGAAGGTGTGATCACTCACCTAAAGCCAGACATCCTGGAGTGTGAAGTTAACTGGGCCTTAGGAAGCATCACTATGAACAAAGCTAGTGGAGGTGATGGAATTCCAATTGAGCTGTTTCAAATCATAAAAGATGATGCTGTGAAAACGCTGCACTCAATATGCCAGCAAATTTGGAAAACTCAACAGTGGCCACAGGACTGGAAAAGGTCAGTTTTCATTCCAATCCCAAAGAAAGGCAATGCCAAAGAATGCTCCAACTACCACACAATTGCACTCATCTCACACACTAGTAAAGTAATGCTCAAAATCCTCCA
>SNSB01084334.1:0-42624 GCA_012922965.1 Capreolus pygargus | reverse complement strand
TGGTAAATAGATGACACTGCTTATTTGTTAAAACCCTTAGAATGTTACAGCACATAAAGTGAATCAATGTGTGCATATTAAAAAAAAACATTTTGAGAGTTCAGCAAATCACAGAAGAAATCAAAAAAGAAATCAATATATGCATATTTTATTTTAAAGTCTATTTCATCTCACATGAGTATTGCTACCCCTGCTTTCTTTTGTCTCTATTAGCATGGAATACCTTTTTCCTGCCCTTCACTTTCCATCCGTATGTTTCCCTTGTTTTAAGGTGGGTCTCTTGTAAACCACATATATAGGGGTCTTGTTTTTGCATCCATTCTGCCAGCCTTTGTCTTTTGGTTGGGGCATTCAACCCATTTGCATTTAAGGTAATTATTGGTAAGTATGATCCCATTGCCATTTACAGTGCTGTTTTGGGTTCAAGTTTATACACCTTTTCTGTATTTCCTGTCTAGAGAAGTTCCGTTAGCAATTGTTGGAAAGTTGGTTTGGTGGTGCTGAATTCCCTCAGCTTTTGCTAGTCTGTAAAGCTTTTGATTTCTCCTTCATATTTGAATTTGATCCTAGCTGGTCACAGTAATCCGGGTTGTGCGTTTTTCCCTTTCATCACTTTAAGTATATACTGCCAGTCGCTTCTGGCCTGAAGCGTTTCTATCAAAAGATCAGCTGTTATCCTTATGGGAATCCCCTTGTGTGTTATTTGTTTTTGTTTTTTTTTCCCTTGCTGTTTTTAATATTTGTTCTTTGTGTTTTGTCTTTGTTAAATTGATTAGTATGTGTCCTGGGGTGTTTCACCTTGGGTTTATCCTGTTTGAGACTCTCTGGGTTTCTTGGACTTGGGTGACTATTTCCTTCCCCATTTTAGGGAAGTTTTCAACTATTATCTCCTCAAGTATTTTCTCATGGCCTTTCTTTTTGTCTTCTTCTTCTGGGACTCCTATGATTTGAGTGTTGGGGCATTTCACATTGTCCCAGAGGTCTCTGAGGTTGTCTTTATTTCTTTTAATTCTTTTTTCTTTTTTCCTGTCTGCTTCATTTATTTCTACTATTCTATCTTCTACCTCACTTATCCTATTTTCTGCCTCTATTTTTCTACTGTTACTTCCCTCCAGAGTGTTTTTAATCTCATTTATGCATTATTCATTATATATTGACTCTTTTTATTTCTTCTAGGTCCTTGTTAAACATTTCTTGCATCTTCTTGATCCTCGTCTCCAGGCTATTTATCTTTAACTCCATTTTGTTTTCAAGATTTTGGATCATTTTCACCATCATTATTCGGAATTCTTTATCAGGTAGGTTCCCTATGTCTTCCTCTTTTGTTTGGTTTGTTGGGCATTTAGCCTGTTCCTTTACCTGCTGAGTATTCTCTGCCTCTTCATCCTGTTTAGATTGCTGTGTTTGGGATGGCCTTTCTGTATTCTGGCAGTTTGTGGCTCCCCTTTATTGTGGAGGTTCCTCCCTGTGGGTGGGGTTGGACAAGTAGCTTGTCAAGGTTTCCCGGTTAGGAAAGCTTGCATTTGTGTTCCAGTGGGTGGAGCTGGATTTCTTCTCTCTGGAGTACAATGAAGTGTCCAGTAGTGAGTTTTGAGATGTCAGTGTGTTTGATGTGACTTTAGGCAGTCTTTGTATTGAAGCTCAGAGCTATGTTCCTGTGTTTCTGGAGAATTTGCGTGGTATGTCTTGCTCTGGAACTTGTTGGCTCTTGTATGGTACTTGGTTTCAGTATAGGTATGGAAGATTTTGATGAGCTTTTATTGATTAATCTTCCCCTGGAGTCAGGAGTTCTTTTATTTTCTCAGGTTTTGGGCTTAAGCCTCCTGCCTCTGATTTTCAGTCTTATTCTTACAGTAGCTTGAAGACTTCTCCATCTATACAGCACCGATGATAAAACATCTAGGTTAATGATGCAAAGTTTCTCCACAGTGAGGGACACCTGGAGAGCTTCACAGAGTTACGTGGAGAAGAGAAGAGGGAGGAGGGAGATAGAGGTGACCAGGAGGAGAAGAGGGTGAATCAAGAGGGGCGAGAGCCAGCTAGCCAGTCATCACTTCCCTATGTGCCCTCCACAGTCTGGACTCCTCAGAGATGTTCATGGAGTTCCACAGAGAAGAGAAGAGTCAGGAAGGAGACGAGTGGCCAGGAGGATAAAAGGGTGAATCAAAAGGAGGGAGACAGATCCAGCCAGTAATCAGTTCCCTAATTGTTCTCCACAGCCCAGAACACACAAAGAATTTCACACAGTAGGGTAGAGTAGAGAAGGGGGAGTGAAGAGATAGAGGTGACCTGGTGGAGAAAAAGGAGAGTTAAAAAGGGGAGAGAGCAATCAAGACAGTAATCTCACTCCCAAGTAAAAATGGGTACTGAAGATTGGGTTCTTAAAGGTATGAAATTGATAACAAATACCAAAAAGCAAAGAATAAAAATCTAGAGTAGAGTATAGATTCTCAAAAATATAATATTAGAAAAAGTCACAAAAATTTATATATATATATATATATATATATATATATATATATATATATATATGAAGTATGCTTTAAAAATAGGGTCTTTTCTTTGCAATGTAATAGTAGATTATAAAAAAAGGAAAATTAAAGGAGTAATAGAGGACTTAAAAATAAAAAGACAATTAATGTAAAAAATGATAATAGTAAAAATGTATGTAGGACTTTCTCTGGAGCTGTTGCAGACAGTTCGTTTTCAGATAGTTTCTTGATCTGGCTTATACTTCTCAAGATCTATAGGCCCCTTCTTATGTAGTGGTGCTAACTACAGGGTTTCAATCTATTGCACCTGTCACTTCCAAAGCAGTTCCCTCTGTTATTTTAGCTTCTTCTGTTTGCCGCTCTCTTCATTGTCTAATTTCTGCCCTGACACAGGGGGTGGTGGTGGTCACTTTTTAAGGCTCACTTGTTCAGTCATGCTGTGGGGAGGGAAGAACATTGCAAACAATATCACTGGTGTGTGTGGGGAGTGCTTGCAGTGTTTCAGCTGCACTGGGTTTGTCCCCACTCACAGCATGTGTGCTTTCATGGTTTACACTTCTCAGTCTCTAGGTAGCTCTGCTGGGAACTGTCTGAGGCGGGCCCTGGGTTCTGTGCACCTCCCAGGTCTAAGCCGCTCAGGTTCAGGTTCTCAGGTACTGCACAAAGGTGCAGACTTGGTTGGACCTGCGTTTTGTACCCTTCCTAAGTCTGAACAGCTCAGGTGGCCAGGTGTTTGGTGAGCACAGTCATCCCCAGGTGGGGGGTGTGTCTTATCGAGTGCCCTGTCCCAGACACTCAGTTTTCTGGGTGTAGAACGGGAGCGCCTTCTCAGGTGTGCCATGTGTCTCCTGGGGAACTAATCTCTGGCTGCTACCCTCCCAGAGGATGTCAACCATCCAGAATCCCAAGAAGTGTTGGTTAGCTACTAAGCCTGCTTGCAGTTTGTTAGAGGATGCCTCTCTGTGGCTATGACTGTCCCCTTCCGGTTCTGGCTGCCCTCGCCTGCTTGTCTCCAGCGAGGGGTGGGCCGGTACCGAGCCGGCTAGCCCTGCTCAGTCCTTTGTTCTGCGAGAGGGCCTGGCAGTGTTTTAGGTTAGGGCTTTTCGCAGGATAGCTTCCCACAGTCTGGGTTGCTATCTCAAGTTAGTTCCCTCAGCAATCAGGCCCAGTCCTTACCCTAAGGAATGCAGCCCACGCCTCCCTGTCCAGCCCCCACTTGCTAGTGGCGGTTGCAAGTGTCTGTGCTGCTTCTCCACTGGGAGTTGTGGTTAGGCACATAATCTGTTGGTTTTAAATATTTATTTATTTATTTTTCCTTCCAGTTATGTTGCCCTCTGAGATTTCAAGACTCACCACAGACCCGCTGGTGAGAGTGTTTCCTGGTGTTGGAATCTTCTCTCTTTTTTAAGACTCCCTTCCCTGGATGGATCTCTGTCCTTAACCCTTTTGTCTCTCTTTTTACATTTCATATTTTGTCCTACCTCCTCTTGAAGACAATAGGCTGCCTTTCTGGGTGCCTGATGCCCTCTGCCAGCATTCAGAAATTGTTTTGTGGAATTTGCTCAGTGTTCAAATGTTCTTTTGATGAATTTATGGGGGAGAAAGTAGTCTCCACGTCCTATTCCTCTGCCATCTTAGGACCGCCTCCCTTTTTACCCATTCTAAAGGGAGCAGTGTGTACATGTCAACCCCAAACATATTTAACTGAAATAGGTCTTTTATCATGCTATGCTAAGTCACTTCAGTCGTGTCTGACTCTATGCGACACCATAGACGGCAGCCCACCAGGCTCCCCTGTCCCTGGGACTCTCCAGGCAAGAACACTAGAGCAGATGGCCATTTCTTTCTCCAATGCATCAAAGTGAAAAGTGAAAGTGAAGTCGCTCAGTAGTGACAGACTCTTCGCGACCCCACGGACTGCAGCCTACCAGGCTCCTATGTCCATGGAATTTTCCAAGCATGATTACTGGAGTGGGGTGCCATTGCCTTCTCCAGTCTTTTATCATAAGTCCGTTTAAATCAGTGTTATAATTAAACAAAATATACATTTTACTAATGATAACATTAATTAGAAAACATTCATTAGGCACAGTACCAGACATTTAAAAACAAGTGTCTTAAGATGTCTTGTCTTTTGAATATCAGAAGCATAGGAAAATGTTGAGTAAAAGTCTTCTGCCCAAGTGAACTAGTACATTCTCTTTACTGATGTGAAAAAAAGAATGTTGATAACTTTAAGAGTCTAAGTTAAATTAATTAAAACCGAACATTAGATTTTCTATATGTTGTTGTTCAGTTGACGTGCTTGCTGATTTATCTTCTCTGTTTATAGATTATATGGAAGAGCATTAAGACTTTCATAATTACCAAATGCACTGAGGGAAAATTTATTGTGCTACCAATAGCAAACAGTTAAGTTACTATTCTTTTTAAAATATCTTTTCTTCAATAACTGTACCAACATGTCATAATTATTCTCTGTTTCTATCATATATGGATTCATTTGCATCTCAACAGAGAAGAGGCAAAGACTATTCAAAACTTGAATAGTAAGCATGTAGTTTTATGAAACTATATGAAAACACATAATAAAGTCTAGTTTCTGATAAAATACATATAAGCTTGTAATAAATCTTCAGGATAAAGTTACAACTGCAACTGGTAATGACACCGATTTGGTTAACATCTAGCAAGTATATAAGAGAATCTAAACAAACTGAAAAAAAGGGTGGGGGAGGGGAGAAATTCTTGCTTAACTTAAACTCTTCTGTAGAGGCACTCAACATTAGTGGACAAAGTGATACTCAGAGTATCCTTAGTATCCACAGTATACTCAGTGATACTCAGTTGTTGTTCAACTAAAAATAAATATTTTCCAATATACATGATTTCAAGTTATGAGTTCTTCATGAGAAAATTGTTAGAGGACTAATTAAGCAAAGTAGTCACTGATGGTATAAACAGTAGCAGAAGTTTTGCTGAGCAGAAGATCTATTTAAACCTCAGATTAAAGATAAAACTCCTGAAGAACTGATGGTAATAAAACACAGTGGAAATATGAAATTAAGATAACTTTTTAGAGTAGACTGGTGAAATTAAAACAATGAGGTACCACTGCACACTTATTTGAATGGTCAAATACAAAATTCTGATAAACCAGTTACCGGCAAAGATGAGGAAAAAACAGGAATTCTCATTTGTTGTTAGTGGGATTGCAAAAAAGTAGAGTCACTTAGGAGGCAATTTCTTACGGAGCTAAACATTGTCATACCAAGTAACCTAACACTTACACTCCTAGATAGTTCACCAAATGATTTAATAGCTAATTTCCACACAAAAACACACACATGAATTTTATAACAGCTTATTCACACTATCTCTCTCTCTCACACACACACAAACTGTAAGCAACCCAAGTGTGCTTTAATAGACAACTGGATAAACAAACTAATGTACATCAACAAAACAGAATATTATTCAAGAATAAAAATATGATATGAACTATCATATCACAAAAAGAAATGGATGAAACCTGAATGAATGTTATCAAGTAAAATAAGCTAGTCTGGAAAAGGTTATACACTGCATGCTGCCAATTTTACAGTATTCTGGCAAAGGTAAAATTATCGAGTGAATAAAAAATATCAGAGGCTTTTTTTCTTTTGTTTCAGAATAGTTTTACTAGTTTGGATAAGGTATGTCAACGTTCAACAATTCCTCTCATACTTTGACACACAAATCCACTCAGTCGGAGTCTTCATAGCCCCAGAGCTCATATAACTGTCATGTGATTGGGTGCATCTGCAGGAACCTCGACTTTGGGAGGGTTGAGTTTACCACCGGTTTGCATGGTGAGTTTCACATTCCACACTCTGGACACAAATTTCATAAGGTCCATCTCAAGCAGGGTTAAGGTATCGAACATACAGTCTTTGTTGGGGGAAGTCTTCTTTTTCTTTCCCTGAAAGCCAAATGAACAGCCCTGATGGGCAAGAGGTGTCTGTATATTACTCTCCCCATTCTCTCCTGCCAACTTCACTGTCACATACATCAGCACGATGAAGAAAAGCCAGAAAATGTGATCTCAAGCCAGTCTTGGGTATGCTTTGGTAGATTCTGCCAAGTTAGAAAGTGTCCTCCACAGAGCATCTTCCCCTGGAGTTCTTCAGAGAAGTAAACATTAAGGCATAGACACAGGTAACACAACTATGAAGAAGCACAGGAACCATTTGAAGGACCACACGGTGAGCTGAGAGGAAATGGCCCCTGGCGCTCTGGTCTGCCCTGGCTCCTGGAGACTGAGGACCAGCCAGGGCTGGGCCCTTGGTGAAGTCACAGTGGGTCCCACCCCAGCCAGAACCCATGTGGCCATTGTGATGACTTCAGGGAAGAGGGTAAGGAGGCTTTCGGGGGAGCCTGGGAGTAGGGCTTTAAGGGAAATGGGGACATTTCCAGCAGGCAATGGAAAAAGAGGTGGGGAGTGACAAAAATGCCATCTCTTTGCTAGTGTATTCTTTCTGAACCTGATGCTCTACTGAGAAGGTGGTTCTGTCTTCTATTTTCAATACTCCATTTGTTGAATCCAGACACTTGGATGAGCAGAGCAGACCCTTGGCATGTATCCCTGGGGAGCAGAGAGCCAAGTGGGAAAGAAAGATATTAAGTAAGAGTCCTCAACCTAGGAGCCATTGATGTGTTTTCTGTGGCCTACACTGTTCCTAAAAATGACTGTGCTCAATCACTAACTTGTGTCTGGCTCTATGAGACCCCAGACACTGTAGCCCACCAGGCTCCTCTATCCCTGGGATTTCCCAGGCAAGAATCCTGGAGTAGGTTGCCATTTCCTTCTATTCATGCATAGCAAATGTTTAAGGGCAGTGGAACGATTCTGTATGATGTTATGGTAAGTACATGGCACTACATATTTGTCAAAACCTGTAGAACCTTGCAACACAAAAAGTGAATCAGTGTAAGCATATTAAAAAAAAAAACATTTTGACATCAAGAATGGAATGCAGAATTTGACTAAACCATCTAATTATATTATAAATTTATGAAGCCACCTCACTAAGATCCCCTGACTTAAGTAATTTTGGAAATGAATGTGGTTTGCAAGATTGAAACAAAAGATAAAAGCAGTTTAATCTAGTTGATAGTGTTTTTTCTTGGAGGGTTACAAGTTAACAATCCTGATAATCTTACACATGCATATTTGCATTGAAAAGTTAAATAGATGGCACATGAGTATGCATACATATATTTCTCTGTCTTGCTAGCTGAAACCGTCTGAGAGAAATGATACTCTCAAAATCCGAAAGAAAGAATGATGTAGAAATAAGCACAGATCTTGTTTCCCAATACTCTTTTCCAATAAAACTATCCAGGCTTCTTAGAGAAATTAATGATAGGGCTCAGAGAGGAAATATAGAAGAGGAGTCTGGCAGATTTTATTGTATCAGAAAGGAAGTAGTAACAAAAATAATTTTTAAAAAGCCCTGGACTAATGTAAGTAAGTAAGTGTTAGTCACTCAGTCATGTCCAACTCTCTGCGACCCCATAGACTGCAGCCCACCAGGCTCCTGTGTCCATGAGATTTTCCAGGCAAGGATCCTGGAGTGGGTTGCCTTTTGCTTCTCCAGGGGATCTTCTGATCAGGGATCGAACCCTGGTCTCCTGCACTGCAGGCAGATTCTTTAGCAGTTGAGCTACAAGAGAAGCCCAAGAGAGTAGAGTAATGGGGTTATGTCAAAGAAGATAGGAATGAGCTTCCAATGGCCAAAGCTATAACAAGTTAAGCACCATAGTAAATTAAGTCTTCTTTCAGTATTATACTTCAAAGTATAAAATGAATAGCTAAGGGTCCATACCAATATAAATAAATGATTGAATACATATGAGACAATAGAACAATTTCCCATGCAGAAGTATTTCAGATATTTGACATAAGTAATTCTGCTCTCAGGGAGGTGGAGTGTAACTCCCTATTCCTTTAGAGTGAGTTAACACAGTGAGTTCCTTCCAAAAAATACAAGGATATGGAGAGGGAGAAAAACGGTAACTGGACAGTGGAATTACATGACAAATACTGCTTCAGCCAGGTGGTCAATATCAGCATTACCAGGGAAAAGGCACGCTGATCATATCAAGTGATGAAAAGGACATTGCACCTCTGCAGTCTTGTTCCCCAAAAATCCATGAAATAAAAGTGAAAGTGAAAATCGCTCAGTTGTGTCCAACACTTTGAGACCCCCAAGGACTATACTGTCCATGGAATTCTCTAGGCCAGAATACTGTAGCGAGTAGCCTTTCCCTTCTCTAGGGGATCTTCCAACCCAGGGATCGAACCCAGGTCTCCTGCATTGCAGGTGGATTCTTTACCAGCTGAGCTGCAAGGGAACATCACCCCCCACTGAGAACATATAGTCTCAGGCTAATAGGAAAGTCATCAGACAAATCCAAGGTGAGGAACATTTTATAAAATACCTGACTACTATTGCTCAAAACTATCAAGGTCATAAAAAATAAGAGAAGTTTGAGAAATTGTCACATCTAAGATAAACGTGAAAGACACAGCTACTACAAGCAATGTTGGATCTGGGATGCGTTTCTGGAACAGAAAGTAAAAACTAAGAAAACATTAGTAGGAAAAATCTTAGAAATAAATTAGGCACTATAGTTTATAACAATATGCATGGCATTTGGGAACTTTTGATAAATTGAAAATAACTTTGCTTTGTTGTAAATCTAAAATTATTCTAAGGTTTTTTAATGTTTATTTTTAAAATATAGAGCAACAGAAGCAACAGTAACATTATTTGCTGATGACATAATTGTATATCTGGAGACTCCAAAAAAGTACTCTATACAATCAGCCTTTCCTATCCATGGGATTCTCATCCAAGGATTCAACCAACTGTGGATATAAATATATAAAACTCCAGAAAGTTCCAAAAATCAAAATTCAAACTTACCACATGCTGCCAATTATTTACATATCTTCACATTGTATTAGGTATTATAAGTAATCTAGAGACAATTTGGTTGGATGTGTGCAGTTTATATGCAAATCCTAAAATGCTGTGCTAAATTTTTAAGGGACTTGAGCATCTGTGGATTTGGGTATCTGATGGTTGGCAGTAGTGTCCTAGAACCAATCTCCTGCAGATATCAAGGGACAGCTCTATTTTAAGGGAAGTGAGCTAGATGGCTGGATAAAACTAGTTATACATGTAACAGTGTTTTATACACTAACAAGTAACTACATTTATAAAGGAAGACACCACTTATAATAGCTAGAAACAGATAAATATGAAGAATATATTTAAGAAAAAATATGCAATAGCTATTTGAAGAAAATTCTGAAATTCTACTGAAAAATGCAATGCAATGCATGACAAAATAGATATCCCTGTTGGGATAATGAAAAGATTTTATACAGATATCAATTGTACCCAAATTATTCTATAATTACAATAAGATCTCAACAAAAATACTAATATGATTGGTGTTGGAAATAAGCTAAATAAGCTAAATCTAAAATACATGTGGAAAAATAAACATGCAATAAGAGGCAATAAACATGCAATAAGGGACATTTCTCAAAAAGAAGACTAATGAGCGTGAAGGCTGTCCTTACCAGATTTTAAAGCATGTGGATAGCCTATCTACTTACAAAGAGAAGTACTGGTATGTGACTAGTACTAGTACATGGCTACCCTTACAGTTTGTGAGGTAACACGTGAGAGCAGAAATCAACTCAACTACACACACAAATACACACACATACAGCTTTTGTCTGAAGGTGGCATCCCCAAAATTCATGTTGTAAACCTAACGTCCAGTGTGATGATATTAGAAGGTGGGGCCTTTGGGAGATATTTAGGTCATGATGGTGGGGCCCTCAAGAATGGAGATTATGGCTCTTACAAAGAGAACTCACAGAGGTCCCTAGCTCCTTTTGTCATGTGAGAACACAGTAAGTTCCTTATATAGGAATCTTGAAACTGCCAAGTTTCAAAGATTCAAACTTGCATTCCCATTTCCAATCACATAAGTTAGTTCATGTGTCTGGTGGACATTGTCACATGTGTGTATCCTCTACAAGTGGTTGTGCTTTTGTGCATTTTAGAGCACAGTACTGTATAGAGTACATTAGGACACTACCTTTATTTCTAGCCCAGGATGCCCAGAAACACGTGTAAAAACAGCAGTATATAGGTCATTCTGTTAGTTGGGGACTGTTAGTTGGGTTCTTCTTACAAACAAATTTCGTTTGCAAGCACACTCTCAGAATGGAACTCATTCATATGCAAGAGACTTCCTGTAGGACAGAAGTCTACAACTCAGAAAAGGGCCCTCATCTGGCCATACTGCCATCCTGAGCATGCACCTCTAGCCTCCAGAATTGTGAGAAATAAATTTCTGTTGTTCACGAGCAGCTCCTTGCCTGGTATTTTGTTATAGCAGCCCACATGGACTAAGATATATTACATGCAAAGATGGGCACAATAAAGGACAGAAATGGTATGGGACTAACAGAAGGAGATGGTATTAAGAAGAGGGGACAAGAATACACAGAACTATACACAAGATCTTCCTGACCCAGATAATCACAATGGTGTGATCACTCACCTAGAGCCAGACATCCTGGAATGTGAAACCAAGTAGACCTTAAGAAGCATCACTAGAAACAAAGGTAGTGGAGGTGATGGAACTCCAGTTGAGCTATTTCAAATCCAAAAAGGTGATGCTGTGAAAGCAGTGCACTCAATATATCAGCAAATTTGGAAAACTCAGCAGTGGCCACAGGACTGCAAAAGGTATGTTTTCATTCCAATCCCAAAGAAAGGCAATGCCAAAATATGTTCAAACTACCCCACAATTGCACTCATCTCACATACTAGCAAAGAAATTCTCAAAATTCTCCAAGCCAGACTTCAAGGGTATGTGAACTGTGAACTTCCATTTGTTCAAGCTGGATTTATAAGAGGCAGAGGAACCAGGGGTCAAACAGCCAACATCCGTTTTATTATCAAAAAGGTGAGAGTTCCAGAAAAATATCTACTTCTGCTGTATTGACTATGACAAAGTCTTTGATTGTGTGGATCACAACAAACTGTGGAAAATTCTTAAGGAGTTGGGAATACTAGATCACCTGACCTGCCTCTTGAGAAATCTGTATGCAGTTCAAGATGCAACAGTTAGAACTGGACATGGAACAGCAGACTGGTTCCAAACCGGGAAAGGAGTACCTCAAGGCTGTTTGTTGTCTTTCTGCTAATTTAACTTATATGCAGGGTACATCATGAGAAATGCTAGGCTGGATGAAGGACAAGCTGGAATCAAGATTTCTAAGAGAAATAGCAATAACCTCAGATATGTGGATGACACCACCCTTATGGCAGAAAGCAAAGAGAACTTAAGAGCCTCTTGATGAAAGAGAAAGAGGAGAGTGAAAAAGTTGGCTTAAAAATCAACTTTAAGGGTTTATAAACATTAAAACCAGAGTCAGATCTGATACAGATTTTGAAATTTGTCAAACAAGGAATTTAAAATATCCATGATTACTATGTTAAAAGCTCTCACATAAGAAATAGACAATATGCTAGATCAAATGGGTGATGTAAACAGAGAGATGGAAACTCTAAGAAAGTAACAAAAGAATATGTTGAAAATCATAAGCACTACGGAAATGGAAAATGGCTTTGATGAGCTCACCAATAGACAGGTCACAGACAAGAATCAGTGAGCTTAAACGTGTTTAAATAAAAACTTCCCAAACTTAAATGCAATGAGAAAAATGAATTTAAAAGAAAAAACAGAACACCCAAGAACCATAATTTCAAAAGATATGACATATGTGTAATTACAATACCAGAAGGAGAAGAAAAAGAGAACAGAGCAAAAGAAATATTTGAAGAACTAATGGCTAACAATTTTTCAAAATGAGTGACTGACAGCCAACCACACATCCTGGAAGCTCAGAGTACATCAATCAGGATAAATACATGTGGAAAAAAACTTTATACTGGGAATATCATATTCAATTTACAAAAAACAAAAGACAAAGTCTTGAAAGAAGCCAAAAGGAAAATAATCTTACCTACAGAAGATCAAGGGTTAGTATTATAGCAGGTTTCTCAGAAATCATGCAAGCAAGAGGAGAATGGAATGAAATATTTACTGATGACAGAAGAAAACTAAAGCTGAAAAATAAGATTATTACTTTATTAATGAGGGGTGTTACTTTTTAACAACTTTTTAATGTATAATTGATATATATATTAAACTGCACATCTAAATTATATAATGTAATAATATTTGAAATGCGTATATGCCTTTGGAGCCATTACCACAGTCAAGGTAATAAATATACCCATCACCCTCCCCCAAAAAAACAAAAACTCAACATTCAGAAAACTAAGGTTGTGGCATCTGGTCCTATCACTTCCTGGCAAATAAAGGGGGAAAGGATGGAAATAGTGATAGACTTTATGTTTCTGGGCTCCAGAATCACTGGAGATGGTGACTGCAGCCATGAAATGAAAAGACATTTGCTCCTTGGAGGAAGAGTTGGACCTGGTGCACTGGGAACACCCAGAGGGATCGGGTGGAGAGGGAGGTGGGAGGGGGGACCAGGATGGGGAATACATGTAAATCCATGGCTGATTCATTTCAATGTATGACAAAAACCACTGCAATGTTGTAAAGTAATTAGCCTCCAACTAATAAAAATTTAAAAAAAAAGAAAAAAAGTTATCAACAACTTAGACAGAATATTAAAGAGCAGAGACATTACATTGCCAACAAAGGTCCGACTAGTCAAAGCTATGGTTTTTCCAGTAGTCATGTATGGATCTGAGAGTCAGAGTATAAAGAAAACTGAGCACCGAAGAATTGGTACTTTTTAAATGTGGTATTGGAGAACACTCTTGAGAGTCACTTGGACTGCAAGGAGATCCAATCAGTCCATCTGAAAGGAATTCATTGGAAGGACTGTTGCTGAAGCTGAAACTGCAATACTTTGGCCACCTGATGCGAAGAACAGACTCATTTATAAAGATTCTAATGCTGGTGAAGATTGAAGGCGGGAGAAGAAGGGATGACAGAGGGTGAGGTGATTGGAAGGCATCATGAACTCAATTGACGTGAGTTTGAGTAACTCTGGGAGTTGGTGATGGACAGGGAAGCCTGGCGTGCTGCAGTCCATGGGGTCTCAGAGTCGGAGACGACTGAGCGACTGAACTGAACTGACACGACACACATAAATATTAACCATATGATAAAGTTAGAAGGTGTCATCTTACACTGGGAGAAGAGAGTGTTTTCAACAAATTTTGATGCATTATTTAATAATCTTCTGAGAAAAATAAAAAACTTTAAGAATTATTTTCCTACACCCAATATAAGTTTCCTAACTGAAGTGTGCTTTAATCTGTCTTTGATTGGCAATGCTCAATTACCATTCAAAATTCAATTAAAAAATTGCCCTCTCCCTTCCCTTTCTCTCTTTGCCAAGAAACTCACCATAAAGTAATTAGGTGAGATCAGTCCAGACAGGCATCCATGACAGTGGGGCATGGAACCATCCTGGACCAGAGTGAGATGTTAGAGGTGAAGGAGGGGTGAAGAGGATATCCATGCAGTCAGAGTCGCCTAGTATGGGGAGTCAGAACTCAAATAGGGTGAAGTGATAAGATCAACAATAGTAGGGAAAGGAGGTGTGTAGTATGAGATGTCAGTACTTGAGCAGGGAAAACAAGATATCCATTCTAGGATGTGCTATGGGCCCTCAGTGCCAACATGAGATTAAGTGTCATTCACAGAGCAGAGTAGCCAGCAACAAGAGTCAATTTTGTCCCAAGGATATTAAGTAGAAATCTAGTCAGGCACTCAGAGTAAAAGTGTGAGATTGGAGAAGAGGAAATCCACAAGGAGGAGGCAGATTTGTGTAGAAAGTCAGAGGTCAGAGGTCAAGCAAGGAGAGAAGGGTATCCATGCATGGAAGTGGGCCAAATCTGTTTGAGGCTGAGTGGAACAAGCAGATTATGTAAACATGGGTATGACCCAGAATAGAGTATCAAAGCCCAAGCAGGATAAGGGGATGTATTTATAAAAGGGTTGCCTGGCATGAGTGTCAGAGTCTGAATATGTTTAGAAAGGCATTCACAGGTGTTGGGGACAATCCAGCATTTTGTGATGTCAGAGCCAGAGCGATATAGGGAGGGTACACACACACACAGTCATGCACATGCACATGTACACATCCCAGGCTGTGTCCAATGACAGGAACTGGGAAATCATGAGTACATACAGGGCTCATATATTGGATTCTAAATTCCATTTTCCACTAAAAATAGTTGGGATTTCTTGGAGAAATTGTTAATTCCATGGATAAAGCAGGGAAAGTACAAGATGAGCCTGGAATATCTTGTACTAAAAACATCACATTGTTCAAAGAATGATGGGGAGATGTTGAAAGGACAGAGAGGCTGGCTTAAGGAGGTTCCCACTGTTCAAGGCAGGAACAACATGAACATCAAAATATATAATTATATATATATATATATATAATTTCATATATATATATATAATGATAGAGATAGATCATGATTCACTTAGTTAAATAAGAGACTATTAATTAAATATAATATAAACAAATTAATAAATTGAAAGTTTGATGAGGAACAAATATTGATATACTTAAAAATTTTTTTAAGTTTTAATTACAGGATATGGGAGAGTAACTTAACAGTGGAGAAGCTTGACAGAAATCACTTTTATCAAGTGATGCAAGTTAATATCATCAATATTGGGACACATTGAAATCATGAACCACCTGATCAAGTGAGATGATATGAACACAGTATCATTTCCACCATTTTCCTGTCCAAGAGGCAAAACATGAAGTTCTTCATGAACAAATACTGGATGAACCAAAATTGAGAATTCTACAGAATAACTTGCCTCTAGCTTTGGCATCTGAGTAATACTGCCTCATAGCATGAGCTGGGAAATGTTCCATTCCACTTTTATTGATAAAATTAGAAAACATGTGTGGAGAATTGACATGATGTTTGTTTTAAATATTTGGTAGAATTCACCAGAAAGGCTATCTGGGTCTAGGTAGGGTGGGCTGGGGGAGGGCTTTTGTGAGTTGGGTTGGACAAGAAGTTTAAAAATGACTAACTCTATCTCTTTACTATTCAGATTTTCATTTTGTTCTTGAGACAATTTCAGTCACTTCTGTATTTCTAGAAATTTGTCCATTTCATCTAACTTTTCTAATTAATGCCATGGTATTCCTTTACAATTATGTTTATTTCTCTAAAGTTGGTAGTAATGTTTCCTTTTTTATTCCTAATCTTAGTGATTTGAGTCTCCTTCCTCCCATGAACAATACTGAGAAAATTGTGTTGATTTATTGACTTTTCTAAACAATGAAATTTTCTATTGTTGAGTAACATCAAGGCTGTTTATTGCCACCCTGCTTATTTAACTACATGCAGAGTACATCATGAAAAATGCTGGGCTGGATGAAGCACAAGCTGGAATCAAGTTTTCCAGGAGAAATATCAATAACCTCAGATATGCAGATGGCAGGACCCTTATGGCAGCAAGCAAAGAAGAACTAAAGAGCCTTTTGATGAAATGGAAAGAGGAGAGTGAAAAAGTTGGCTTAAAACTCAACATTCAGGAAACTAAGATCATGGCATCTGGTCCCATCACTTCATGGCAAATAAATGGGGAAACAGTGGAAACAGTGACAGACTTTATTTTCCTGGGCTCCAAAATCACTGCAGATGGTGACTGCAGCCATGAAATGAAAGACACTTGCTACTTGGAAGAAAAGTTATGACCAACCTAGATGGCATATTAAAAAGCAGAGACATTACTTTTCCAATAATGGTCCATCTAGTCAAAGCTATGGTTTTTCCAGTAGTGATGTATGGATGTGAGTGTTGGCCTCTGTAGAAAGCTGAGCACCAAAGAATAGATGCTTTTGACCTGTGGTGTTGGAAAGGACTCTTGAGAGTCCCTTGGATTGCAAGGAGATCCAACCAGTTAAATCTAAAGGAAATCAGCCCCAAATATTCATTCGAAGGACTGATGGTGAAGTTGAAACTTCAATACTTTGGCCTGATGCAAAGAACTGACTCATTTAAAAAGACCCTGGTGCTGGGAAAGACTGAAGGGAGGAGGAGAAGGGGACGACAGAGGATAAGATGGTTGGATGGCATCATTGACTCAATGGACATGAGTTTGAGTAAACTCTGGGAGTTGGTGATGGACAGGGAGGCCTGGCATGCTGCAGTCCCTGGGGTCAGAAAAGAGCCAGGCACAACTGAGAGACTAACACTTACATTACTCTATAGCTTTTTTTTTTTTCTACACTACTTCCTTTTTGAAAAGGAAATAAATACCCTTCTGAATGCAGAGTTCCAAAGAATAGCAAGGAGAGATAAGAAAGCCTCCTCAGTGATCAATGCAAAGAAATAGAGGAAAACAAATGAATGGGAAATAAAAGCGACCTCTTCCAGAAAATGACAGATATGACAGGGAACATTTCATGTGAAGAGAGGCACAATAAAGGACAGAAACTTTATGAACTTAACAAAAGCAGAAGATATTAACAAGAGTGCAAGAATACACAGAACTATAAAGAAAAGGTCTTAATGACCCAGATAACCAGGACGGTGTGATCACTCACCTAGAGCCAGACATCCTGAAATGCAAAGTCATGTTGGCCATAGGAAGCATCACTATGAACAAAGCTAGTGGAGGTGATGGAATTCCAGTTGAGCTATTTCAAATTCTGAAAGACGTTGTTGTTAAAGTGCTGCACTCCATATGCCAGCACATTTAGAAAACAGCAGTGGCAACAGGACTGGAAAAGGTCAGTTATCACTGCAATCCAAAAGAAAGGCAATGCCAAAGAATGTTCAAACTACCACACAATGGCAGTCATCTCACACACTGGTGAAGGCATGCTCAAAATTCTCCAAGTTAGGCTTCAGCAGTCCATGAACTGAGAAGTTCCAGATATACAAGCTGCATTTGGTAAAGGCAGTGGGACCAGAGACTAAATTTCCCACATCCGTTGGATCATAGAAAAAGCAAGAGAGTTTCAGAAAAAACATCCACTTCTGCTTTATTGACGACATCAAAGCCTTTGTGTGGATCACAACAAACTGTGGAATATTCTGAAAGAGTTGGGAGTACCAGACCACCTTATCTGTCTCCTGAGAAATCTGTATGTGGGTCAGGAAGCAACATTTAGGACCAGACATGGAACAACAGTTTGGTTCCAAATTGGGAAAGGAATCCAACAAGCTGTATATGCTCACCATGTTCATGTAAATAACTTATGTGCAGAGTAGAGAGTGTGAAATGCCAGGCTGAATGAAGAACAAAATTGAATTGAGGAAGCACAAGGTGGAATCAAGATTGCTGGGAGAAATATCAGTAACCTCAGATATGCACATGACACCACCCTTACGGTAGCAAGTGAAGAGGAACTAAAGAGCCTCTTGATGTAAGTGAAAGAGGAGTGTGACAAAGCTGGTAAGGCTCAACTTTCAAAAAACAAAGATCATGGTATCCGGTCCCATCGCTTCATAACAAATAGACGGAGACACGGTGGAAACAGTGACAGACTATATTTTCTTGGTCTCCAAAATGATTGCAGATGATGACTGCAGCCAGGAAATTAAAAGAGGCTTATTTCTTGGAAGAAAAGCTATGACAAACCAGGACAGCATATGAAAAAGCAGAGGCATTACTTTGGAGACAAAGTTCTGTCCATCAAAGCTATGGTTTTTCCAATAGTCATGTATGTATGTGAGAGTTGGACCAAAAAGGAAGCTGAGCACCGAAGAATTGATGGTTTTGAACTGTGGTGTTGGAGAAGACTCTTCAGAGTCCCTTGGACTGCAAAGAGATGAAACCAGTTCATCCTAAAGGAAATCAATCCTGAATATTCATTGGAAGTACTGATGCTGAAGCTGCAGCTCCCTTACTTTGGACACCTGATGGGAAGTACTGACATACTGGAAAAGAGCCAGATCCTGAAAGATTGAAGGCAAGAGGACAAGGGAATGAATGAGGATGAGTAGGTTGAATGGCATCACCGACTCGATGTACAGGAGTTTGAGCAAGCTGGGGGAGTTGGTGATGGACAGGGAAGCCTGGCCTGCTGCAGTCCACGGGGTCACAAAGTCAGACAGGACTAAGAGATGAAGTGAACATGGCACAGATTTGGAAGCAGAGAGGTGAGGTAACTTGCCTAAGAGCTGAGAAGGGGCAGCAAGGACATGTCAGGCAACTGACCTGAGATTATACAGGAGAGAAGTGGAAGCACAGACAGGTTAGCAAATTTGTCTAAGAAAACAGCTCACATGTGAAAACACAGCTGGGTTAGGCAACTTGCCTAAGATTACACAGCTCAGAATTGGAAGCACAGAGAGGTCAGGCAACTTGTCTAATATCATTTGTTTTGATTTTCTTATACACTTACTAGATGTTAAATAGATCTGCATTAGTACCAGTTGCAATTGTACATTTACCCTGAGGTTTTGCTTACAAGCATATATGTATTTTAGCAGAATCTTGATTTTATTATGTGTCTTGTTCATGGGTTTTGAGAAACTATATGCTCATTATTCAAGTTGTTAATTGTCAGATGGTTAGCACATTCTTCATTACTACCCTTCTTGGGAATTGGGATAAAGATTGACCTTTTGCAGTCCTGTGGCCCAAGCTGGGTCTTCCAGATTTGCTGACACATTGAATGCAGCACCATGATGGCATAAGCCTTCCAGGAAATGCATAGTTTCAGTGGAATTCCGTCGTATCCTCTAGCTTTATTTACAGAAATCCTTCTTAGACCCTCTTGACTTCCCTCTCCAGAACATCGGGTCCTGGGTGACTGACCACAGCATCATAATAATCCAATTCATTAGGACCTTTTTCATAAAGTTCTTCCATGTATGCTTTCCATCACTTCTTGATCTCCTCAGTGTCTACTAGGTCTCTACAATCGCTGTTCTTTATTGCACTCATCTGTGGCCAAAATATTCCCTTGATATTTCCAATTTTCATGAAGAGATCTCTATTCTTTCTCCTTCTGTTTTTTTCTTCTAGTTTTATGCACTGTTGATTGATGAAGGCCTTCCTATCTCTTGGTCCTCTTGTTTGAAGGGCTGCTCTTAGTTGGATGTACTTTTCCCTTTCTCCCTTCATTTTTGCTTCTCTTGTTTCTTCGGCTATTTGAAACCCTCCTGAGATAACCCCTTTGCCTTCTTGCTTTCCATTTTCTTTGGGATGACTTTGTTCGCAACCTCCTGTAGAGTGTTATGGACCTCTGTTCATAGTTCTTTGGGTATGTTGTTAACTAGATCTAATCCCTTGAATCTAATTGTTACCTCCACTGCATATTCATAGGGGATTGATTTCAGCCATACATGGCTGTCCTAGTAGTTTTTCCCACTTTCTTTAGTTGAAGCCTGAATTTTGATATCAGGAACTGATGAGCAGAGCCACAGTCAGATTCAGGTCTTATTTTTTACTGACTGCATATAGCTTCTCCATCTTTGGCTACAAAGAATGCAATCAATTTGATTTCGCTATTGACCATTTGGTGATGACCATGTGTAAGCTCGTCTCTTGTGTTGTTGAAAAGAATATTTGATATGATGAGTGCATTGTCTTTGCAGAATTCAGTTAGCTTTTGCCCTGCTTCATTTTCTTCTCCAAGGCTAATCTTGCCTGTTATCCAGGTATTTCTTCACTTCCTACTTTGGCATGCTAATCCCCACTGACAAATACAACATCTGTTTTGGTGTTAGTTCTAATAGGTTTTCTAGGTCTTCATAGGACTTATTAGCTTCAGGTTCTTCAGCATCTAATACAGGGACATGGACTTGAATTACTGTGATGTTGAATGGCTTGCCTTGAAAATGACCAGAGATCATTCTGTTATTTTGGAGTTTGCAGCCAAATAGTGCATGTCAGGAATTTTTTGTCGACTATGTGGGCTCCTCCCTTTCTTCTATGGGATTCTTGCCCACAGTAGTCAATATAATGGTCATCTTAACTAAATTCACCCATTCTTTTCAGTTTAGTTCCCTGTTAACCAGCAGGTTGATGATTATTCTCTCTGTCATTAAGTGAGTACAAATATGAAGTAGAGGTGATAAGTTAATATGGATATGGCAAGTCCTAGTGTAGTCACTAAGAAAATTAAATTTAAAATATGTAATTAAAGGAAACCAAATGCTACCATGAAAACCTTCATTTACAAATGAAGGTGATAAAAATAGAAAGGACCAAAATATTAATTTGAGAAGAAATCAAAAAATAAAATGGTAGTCATAAATTTGATCATGCTAATAATGATATAAAATATGAATGAATTGAATACTCTAATCAAAAAGCAAACATTTTTACACAAGATAAAAAACAAAGATCCAACTCTAGGCTATCTATGGGAGACATCATTTAGAGTTAAAGATATAGATTTTAAGTGAAATGAATGAAAAATATATAGCATGCCAACATCAACCAAAGAGAAAATTGTCTATATTGTACCACTCTCAAACAAAAAGGATTTTTATTAAAAATTGTTACTAGGGATAAAGAAGGACATTTATAATGTTAAACAGGTGACCCTATGAGAAAGACATACCAATGCAACTAATAAAACAACCAAAAAATGCATGGAGGAAAATAAAACTGATATAATTGAAGAGAGAAATAGATAATTCAACAATAATTGCTAGACTTTACTAATCTACTTTCAATAAGGGATAGAGAGACTAGGCATGACCCAGAGGGATGGGGTGGGGAAGGAGGTGGGAGGGGGGTTCAGGATGGGGAACACATGTACACCCGTGGAGGATTCATGTCAATGTATGGCAAAACCAATACAATATAGTGAAATAATCAGCCTCCAATTAAAATAAATAAATTTATATTTAAAAAAATCAACTATGAAACAGAGAACTTGAATGATAATGTAAACCATTTGGACCTAACAGACATCTGCAGAGCAATTTGTCCAATACAGGATATGCATTCTTCTTAAGAGTGCAGGGAACATTCTCCAGGATACCCTATATGCTAAGACATAATAAAACCTTAAATAAGAAAGGGTTAAATTCATATCAAGTATGTCCTCTGAATATAGTGAAATTAGAAAATAATACATTTTGTGAAACAGACAAATATGTGGAAGTTAAGCAACATACTCCTACAATGAACAAAGGGTCAAAGAATCCCAAGAGAAAGTACAAAATACAGTTGACACTTGAAAGGTCAATAAATTGACACAACTTTAGTGAAATTGATCAAGGGAGGATAAAGATTCAAATTATTAAATTTAGGAATATAGAAGGAAAAATTACTACCAACTTTAGAGAAATAAATGCAATTGTAAAAGAATACCATGGTGTTAATTAGAAAATTTAGATGAAATGGAGAAATTTCCAGAAATACATAAATGACTGATATTGACTCAAGAAGAAAATGAAATCTGAAAAGCAAAGAGATAAAATTAGTAATTTTTACATTTCTTGCCCAACCCACCTCAAAAGCCCACCCCCCACCCTACCTAGACCCAGATAGGCTCGCTGCTGAATTCTATCAAATATTGAAATCATGCCAATTCTCCATACATGCATTCGAAATGTACTCATAGAAGGGGAAAGGAACATTTCTTAGCTCATTCTATGAGGAAGTATTACTCTAATGCCAAAACTAGAGGCCAGTTAATTTGTACAAATCTCCCCAATTTTGCTCCATTCTGTATTTGCTCATGATGAATTTCATCTATTGCATCTTTGATAGGAAAATGACGGACATAAAACTGTGTTCATATCATCTCATTCTATCAGGAGGTTTATGATTTCAATATGTCCTAATATTGATGATGATCACTGGGATCACTTGATTAAAGTGGTTGCTGTCAAGATTCTCCACTGTGCATTTACTCTCCCCTCTGTTGTAATTAATACATTCTTTTGAATTTTAAAGTATATAAATATTTCATTCCTCACCAAACTTTAAATGTATTAATTTATTTATATCTATTTGGTTTATAGTCTCTTATTATACTAAAGGAATCATGATCTGTCACTATCATTATTTATTTTGATGTTCACGTTTTTCCAGCCTTGGACAGTTGGAACCTCCTCAAGCTGGCCTCTTTGTTCTTTTGACATCTCCTCAGCTTCCCTGGTGGCTCAGATGGTAAAGTGTCTGCCTGCAATATGGGAGACCCAGGTTTGATCCCTGGGCTGGGAAGAACCCCTGGAGAAGGAAATGGCAACCCACTCCAGTACTCTTGCCTGGAAAATTCCATGGACAGAGGAGCCTTGTAGGCTACAATCCATGGTATTGCAAAGAGTCGGACATGCCTGAGTGATTTCACTTCACTTCATCATTCTTTGAACAATTTGATGCTTTTGGTACGAGATATTCTAGGGCCATCTTGTACTTTCCCTGCCCTAGCCATGGGATTAACAGTTTCTCCACTAAGTCCCAATTATTTTTAGTGGAAAATCAAATATAAAATCCAATATATGAGATCTGTATGTACTCCCTATTTCCCAGTTCCTCTCATTGGACACAATCTGGGAAGTGTACAGGTATGTGTGCATGCCTCTGTGTATGTATCCTCCCTTGATAGCTCAGTCTCTGATATCACAAAATGTTGGATTCCCCCAACCCATTTGAATGAGTTTCTCAGCATATTCAGGCTCTGACACCCACTCCAGGCAGTCCTTTTATAAGCGTACGCCCCTCACCCTGCTTGGACTTTGATACTCTGCACTGGCACACCCCCATGTGCAGATACTCTCCTGGTTCCACTGAGACTCTGACTGCCCACACAGAGCCGGCCCATGTCCATCCATGGATGCACTCCTCATCTTGCTTGGCCTCTGACTTTCTACACAAATCTGCCTCATCTTTGTGGATTTAATCTTCTCTGGACTGAGGCTTTTACTCTTCATGCTGGCTAGACTCTTGTTTAATATCCTCTGGACTAGACTGACTTAATGGCAGAGTGCTCTGCTCTGTGAATATGCCTGTTAATTCTACTTTGGCACTGACTGCCCTTGGCACGTCCTAGCTTGGATATCCTGTTTTCCCTGCTCAAGTACTGACATCTCATACTATACACCTCCCTTCCCTGCTCATGTGGATCTTATCACTTCATTCTATTTGAGTTCTGACTCCACATACTAGGCTACTCTGACTGCATGGATATCCTCTTCACCCCTCCTTCACCTCTGGCCCATTATGGCTCCATGCCCCACTGTCATGGATGCCAGTATGGATTGATCTCACCTAATTGCTTTATCATGATTTGCTCAACAAAGAGAGAAGGGGAAGGGAGAGGGCAGTTCTTGAATTGAATTTTGAAGCATAAGTGACCATTGCTAATCAAAGATAGATAAACCCTGTTTCAGTTAGGGAACTTAATATGGTGTGTAGTAAAAAGAATTCTTAAAGTTTATATATTTTCCAGAAGGTTATTAAATAATGCATCAAAATTTGTTGAAAAAACTCTTCTCCCAGTGTAAAATGACAACTTACACATTTGTCATATTCTTCATGTGCATGTGTGTCTATGCATCTTAGTCCATTTGAGCTTTTATCACAAAATACCTGGCACAGAGTTGCTTGCGAACAACAGAAATTTATTTCTCAGAGTTCTGGAGGCTAGAAGTACAAGATAAGAGTAGCAGTATGGCCAAATGAGGGCCCTATTCTGGGTTGCAGACTTCTGTCCTATAGGTAGTCCTGCATTTGAAAGAATTCCTTTCTGAGAGTGTGCATGTAAGCCCAATTTGTTCAGAAGTCCAATAAAGTTAGCCTTACTATCTAACTAACAGAATGACCTATATACTGTTATTTTTACACGTTCTTCCAAACATCCTGGGCTAGAAATAAAGGTAGTGAACTAATGTGCTCTTTACAGTACTGTGCTGTGAAATACAGAAAGGCACAACCACTTGTAGGGGATGCATACATGTCACAATGTCCACCAGACCCATGAACTAACTTACAAGACTGGACAAGGGAATACAATTTTAAATCTTTGAAAGTGGGCAATTTGAAGATTCCTATGTAAGGGACTTAATGTATTCTCACATGGCAAAAGGAACTAGGGACCTCTGTGAGTTCTCTTTGTAAGAGTGTTAATCTCCATTCTTGAGGGTTCCACACTCATGACCAAATAACTCCCAAAGGTCCCACCTTCTAATATCATCACACTGGACATTGTTTACAACATGAATTTTGGGGATACCACATTCAGACAAAAGTTATATGTATGTATATTTGTGTGTGTAGTTGAATTGATTTCTGCTCTCACTTGTTACCTCAGGAACTGTAAGGCTAGCCATGTACCAGTACTAGTCATATAACAGTACTTCTCTATGTAAATAAGTATGCTATCCATATGCTTTAAAATCTAGTAAGGACAGCCTTCATGCTCATTAGTCTTATTTTTCAGAAATGTCCTGCCTCTTATTACATGTTTATTTTTCCACATATGTTTTAGAATTAGCTTATTTCCCACACCAAAGATATTCGTATTTTTGCTGAAATCTTGTCATAATTATAGAATAATTTGGGGACAATTGATATCTGTATAAAATCTTTTCATATTCCCCAAAGATATATCTTTCCATTTCATCATGTATTTCATTGCATTTTTCAGTAGGATTTCAGACTTTTCTTCAAATAGCTATTGCATATTTGTTCTTAAATATATTTTAATATTTATCTGTGTGTAGCTATTATAAACGGTGTCTTCCTTTACAAATGCAACTACTTGTTAGTGCATAGGAACATTGTTTTATATATTATTATTTTTGTCCAGCCATCTAGCTCAATTCCTTTAAAATACAGCTGTCCCTCAATATTTGTGGGAGACTGGTTCTAGGACACCTCTACTAACCAACAGATACCCAAATCCACAGATGTTCAAGTCCCTTAAATAAGTAGCATAGCATTTTAGTATTTGCATATAAACTACACACATCCTCCCACATACTTTAACTCATCTCTAAATTACTTATAATACCTAATACAATGTAAAAGATACATAAATATTTGCCAGCACGAGGTAACTTTGAAATTTGATTTTTGGAACTTTCTGGAGTTGCTTTTTTAAATATATGTTTTTAATCCACAGTTGGATGAATTCTTGGATTTGAAACACATGCATAGGAAAGGCTAACTGTATTGAATTCTTTTCTCTTGGAGTCTCCAGGTACACAATTATGTCATCAGCAATTAATGTTAATGTTGCCACTATTGCTCTATGATCTGATAATAAACATTAAAAACCTTGGAATGATTTTAAATTTACCAGAAAGCAAGGATATTTTCCTTATATCAGAAAGTTGTCAAATATCACCCATATTGTTATAAACTGGAGTGCCTACTTTATTTCTAAGATTTTTCCTACTAAGATTTTCTTAGTTTTTACCTAATACCCTTTTACTGTTCCAGGAACCCATCTTGGATCCCACATTGCATGTAGCAGCCATGCCTTTCATGTTCTTCTTGGATGTGACAATTTGTCAGATTTCTCTTATTTTTTATGAGCTTGATAGTTTTGAGGAATAGTAGTCAGGTATTTTATAAAATGTTTCTCAATTTTGATTTGTCTGATGGTTTTCCTATTAACCTGGGACTATGGATTCTCGGGGGTGGGGTTGGGGGAGAGGGATGTTCCCTTGTAGCTCAGCTGGTAAAGAATCCACCTGCAACGCGGGAGACCTGGGTTCAATCCCTGGGTTGGAATATCCCCTAGAGAAGGGAAAGGCTACCCACTCCAGTATTCTGGCTTGGAGAAATCCATGGACAGTATAGTACTTGGGGTCTCAAAGTGTTGGACACAACAGAGCGACTTTCACTTTCACTGTTATTTCATGGATTTTGTGGGAAGAAGAATACAGAGGTAGAAAGTCCTTTTCATCGACCAACATGCCTTCTCCCTAGTAATGCTGATTTTCTCCACCTGACTGAAGTAATGTTTGTCAGGTTATTCCACTGTCAAGTTACTCTTTTTCTCCGTCTCCATATTGTTGTATTGTTTGGAAGTAAGTCACTATATGTAACTCACTCTTCAGGAATAGGGAATTACACTCCACCTCCCTGAGAGCAGAATTACCTATGTCAATTATCTGAAATTCTTCTGCATGGGAAATTGGCCTAATCTCTCATATGTATTCAATCATTTATTTATATCAGTATAGACCCATATTTATCATTTCATACTTTGTGGTATAATCCCAAAAGATGACTTACTTACTTTATTATTTTACTCATCTTGTTATAGTTTTGGCCATTGGAAGCTCATTCCTATCTTCTTTGACATAACCTCATTACCCTGGGGCTTTTTCAAATTTTATTTTTAGCACTTCCTTTTTGATAGAATAAATTCCCCCAGACTCCTCTTCTATAATCCTCTCTGAGCCCTACAATCAGTAATTTCTCCAAAAGCCTGGTTCCTTTTATCGGAAATTAGTATTGGAAATCAAGATCTGGGTTTATTTCTTCCATTTTTTGGGCGTATCATTTCTCTTAGACCCTTTCAGCTAACCACACACACACACACACACACACACACACACACGCGCACACACACATGTGTATATATATATTCATGTTCCATCTGTGGAACTGTTCAACTTAAGTATGCATGTGTAACACTATCAGGATTGTTAACCTATACTCCTATGAGAAAAAACACTATCAACAAGATTTTAATGGATTTATCTTTTGCTTTCAGTCTTGCACAATCTATTCACTACCAAAGTTACTGAATTTAGAGGATCTCAGTGAGGTGGTTTCATACATTTGTAATATAATTAGATTGTTTAGTCAAATTCTGCATTCTGTTCTTGATGTCAAAAAGTTTTTAAAATTTTTTTTCATTTATTTTTATTAGTTGGAGGCTAATTATTTACAATATTGTAATAGCATTGAAACATGTATATTATCAAGTTTTTTTTTTAATATGCATACATTGATTCACTTTTTGTGCTGTAAGAGACTATGCTGCTGCTGCTGCTAAGTCACTTCAGTCATGCCCGACTCTGTGTGACCCCATAGATGGCAGCCCACCAAGCTCCCCCGTCCCTGGGATTCTCCAGGCAAGAACACTGGAGTGGGTTGCCATTTCCTTCTCCAGTGTATGAAAGTGAAAAGTGAAAGTGAAGTCGCTCAGTAGTGTCCGACTCTTAGCAACCTCATGGACTGCAGCCTACCAGGCTCCTCTGTCCATGGGATTTTCCAGGCAAGAGTCTATAGGTTTTTATAAATATATAGTGCAATATATTTACCATAACATCATACAGAATAGTTTCACTGCCCTAAAACATCCCCTATGCCTGGAGAAGGAAATGCCAACTCCCTCAAGGATTCTTGCCTGGGAAATCCCAGGGACAGAGGAGCTTGTTAAGCTACAGTCCATTGGGTCTCAAGGACTTGGACACAACTTAGTGCCAGACCACAGTCATTTTTAGAAACACTGTAGTCCACACAAAACACATCAGTGGCTCTTAGTTTCTGACCTCTGCTTTAATATCTTTCTTTCCCACTTGGCTCCCTGCTCCACAGGGACACATGCCCAGTGGTCTGCTCTGCTCAGCCCAGGGTCTGGATTCAACAAATGGAATAATGAGAAGAGAAGACGGACCCACCCTTCCAGTAGAACATCAGGTTCAGAAAGGATACACTGGCAAGGAGATGGCATTTTATCACTCCCCACCTCTTTTTCGATTGCCTGCTGAAAATGTCCCAATTTCCCTTAAAGCTCTACTTCCAGTTGGCCCTGAAAACCTGCTTATTCTCTGCCCACAAGTCATCACAACGAAAACATGGGGTCTGGCTTGGGCAGAGCCCCTTATGACATCCCCAAGGGCCCAGCCCTGCCTGGTCCTCAGTCTCCAGGTGCCAGTGCAGACCAGCACACTAGGAACAATTTCCTCTCTGCTTAAGGGAACTCCAGGGGAAGGTGCTCTACAGAAGGTGGTTTCTAATTTGGCAGACTCTACCAGAGCATGCCCAAGACTGGTTTGAAATCATGTTGCTCTGGCTTTTCTTTGTTGTGCTGTTGTATGTGACAGTGAAGTTGGCAACAGAGAGTGGCGAATGTGCAGAGTGCTCCTGCCCATTAAGGAGGTTCATTTGGCTTTCTGCGAAAGAAAAAGAAAAAAGTCTTCCCCAGAAGAAGACTATATGCTTGATACCATAACCCTGCTTGAGATGGACCTTGTGAAATTTGTCTCCAGGGCACAGAATCTGAAACTACCATCTGGTGCTAACCTCAACTCTCTCAATGTTGAGGTTCCTGCAGACGCACAGAATAACATTACTCTATATGAGCTCCAGTCCTGTGGCCACTGCTGAGTTTTCCAAATTTGCTGGCATATTGAGTGCAGCACTTTCACAGCATCATCTTTCAGGATTTGAAATAGCTCAACTGGAATTCCATCACCTCCACTAGCTTTGTTTGTAGTGATGCTTTCTAAGGCCCACTTGACTTCACATTCCAGGATGTCTGGCTCTAGGTGAGTGATCACACCATCGTGATTATCTGGGTCATGAAGATCTTTTCTGTACAGTTCTTCTGTATATTCTTGCCACCTTTTCTTAACATCTGCTTTTGTTAGGTCCATACTATTTCTGTCCTTTATCGAACCCATCTTTGCATGGAATGTTCCCTTGGTACCTCTAATTTTCTTGAAGAGATCTCTAGTCTTTCCCATTCTGTTGTTTTCCTCTATTTCTTTGCATTGATAGCTGAGGAAGGCTTTCTTATCTCTCCTTGCTCTTTTTTGGAACTCTGCATTCAAATGGGTATATCTTTCCTTTTCTCCTTTGCTTTTTGCTTCTCTTCTTTTCACAGCTATTTGTAAGGCCTCCTCAGGCAACCATTTTGCCTTTTTGCATTTATTTTCCATGGGGATGGTCTTGATCCCTGTCTCCTGTACAATGTCACGAACCTCCATCCATAGTTCATCAGACACTCTGTCTATCAGACTAGTCCCTTAAATCCATTTCTCACTTCCACAGTATAGTCATAAGGGATTTGATTTAGGTCATACCTGAATGGTCTAGCGGTTTTCCCTACTTTCTTCAGTTTAGGTCTGAATGCGGCAATAAGGAGTTAATGATCTGAACCACAGTCAGTTACCGGTCTTTTTTTTGTTGACTGTAGAGAGCTTCTCCATCTTTAGCTGCAAAGAATATAATCAATCTGATTTTGATGTTGACCATCTGGTGATGTCCATGTGTACAGCCTTCTCTTGTGTTGTTGGAAGTGGGTGTTTGCTACGACTAGTGTGTACTCTTAGCAAAACTTTGTTAGCCTTTGCCCTGCTTCATTCCGTACTCTAAGGCCAAATTTCCCTGTTACTCCAGGTGTTTCTTGACTTCCTACTGTTGCATTCCAGTCCCCTATAAAGAAAAGGACATCTTTATTGGGTGTTAGTTCTAAAAGGTCTTGTAGGTCTTCATAGAACCAGGTCAGTTTTCATTCCAATACCAAAGAATGCTCAAACTACCACCCAATTACACTCATTTCACACACTAATAAAGTAACCCTCAAAATTTTCCAAGCCAGGCTTCAGCAGTATGTGAACCGTGAACTTCCAGATGTTCAAGCTGGTTTTAGAAAAGCCAGAGGAACCAGAGATCAAATTGCCAACATCTGCTGGATCATCCAAAAAGCAAGAGAGTTCCAGAGAAACATCTATTTCTGCTTTATTGACTATGCCAAAGCCTTTGACTGTGTGGATCACAATAAACTGTGGAAAATTCTGAAAGAGATGGGAATACCAGACCACCTGACTTGCCTCTTGAGAAACCTGTATGCAGGTCAGGAAGCAACAGTTAGAACTGGACATGGAACAACAGACTGGTTCCAAATAGGAAAAGGAGTATGTCAAGGCTGTATATTGTCACCCTGCTTATTCAACTTATATGCAGAGTACATCATGAAAAACGCTGGGATGAAAGAAGCACAAGCTGGGATCAAGATTGCCGGGAGAAATATCAATAACCTCAGATATGCAAATGACACCACCCTATGGCAGAAAGCAAAGAAGAACTAAAGATGATGAAAGTGAAAGAGGAGAGTCAAAAAGTTGGCTTAAAGCTCAACATTCAGAAAACTAAGATCATGGCATCTGGCCCCATCACTTCATGGGAAATAGATGGGGAAACAGTGGAAACAATGTCAGACTTTGTTTTTTGGGTTCCAAAATCACTGCAGATGGTGATTGCAGCCATGAAATTAAAAGACACTTACTCCTTGGAAGGAAAGTTATGACCAACCTAGGTAGCATATTAAAAAGCAGAGAGAAAAAAAATAATAAATAAAAAGCAGAGACATTACATTGTCAGCAAAGGTCCGTCTAGTCAAGGCTATGGTTTTTCCAATGGTCATGTATGGATGTGAGAGTTGGACTGTGAAGAAAGCTGAGCGCCGAAGAATTGACGCTTTTAAACTGTGGTGTCGGAGAAGACTCTTGAGAGTCCCTTGGACTGCAAAGAGATCCAACCAGTCCATCCTCAAGGAGATCAGTCCTGGGTGTTCATTAGAAGGACTGATGCTGAAGCTGAAACTCCAGTACTTTGGCCACCTCAAGCGAAGAGTTGACTCATTGGAAAAGACCATGTTGCTAGGAGGGATTGGGGGCAGGAGAAGGGGACAACAGAGGATAAGATGGCTGGATGGCATCACAGACTCGATGGACATGAGTTTGTGTAAACTCTGGGAGTTGGTGATGGACAGGGAGGCCTGGTGTGCTGCGATTCATGGGGTCGCAAAGAGTTGGACATGACTGAGCAAATGAACTGAACTGAACTGATATGAGCTCCTGGGCAACAAAGACCCCAATTGAGTGGATTTGTGTGTCAGTGTAGGAGAGGCATTGTTGAAGGTTGATATACCATATCCAGACTAATAAAACTATTGTGAAGCAAAAGAAAAAAGCTTCTGATATTTTTTATTCACTCTGCTGTTTTACCTTTCCCAGAATGTTGTACATTTGGCTGCATGCAGTGTATAACCTATTCCAGACTAGCTTACTTTACTTAATAACTTTCATTCAGGTTTCATCCATTTCTTTTTGTGATTTGATAGCTCATTTCTTTTATTCTTAAATAATATTCCATTACTTTGATATACCATTGTTTGTTGATAGATACATCTATTAAAGGACACTTTAGTTGCTTCCAATTTGTGTGTGAGAGAGAGAAAGAGAGAGAAAGAGAGATAGTATGAATTAAGCTGTTATAAAATTCATGTGCATCTTTTTGTGTGGGCATTACTTATCGAATCATTTGGCGAACTAATGAGGAGTGTAACTGTTAGATAATGTGGGTATGACAATGCTTAGCTCTGTAAGAAATTTCTTCTGAATTGACTCCACCATTTTGCAATCCCACTAACAATGAATGAGAGTCCCTATTGTCCCTCATCTTTGCCGGGAAATGCTTTGTCAGATTTTTGTATTTGACCATTCCAACAAATGTTTATTGGTATCCCATTGCTCTAATTTCACCAGTCTACTCTAAAAGTTGATCTTACTTCCATTTTTCCATTGGAGCATTTCATTGTGTTTTATTACCATCAATTCTTCAGGTGTTTGGTCTTAATCTGAGGTTTAAATAGGTCTTCTGCTCAGCAAAACTTCTGCTGCTGTTTATACCATCAATGCGCACTTTGCTTAATTAGTCTTCTAATAATACTTTCATGAAGCACTCATAACTTGAAATCACGTATATTGGAAAAACTTTATTTTTAATTGAGCGACACTGACATTTTCTTCTCCTGAGTATTGCTTTGTCCACTATTGGCTAGTGCCTCCACACAAAAGTTTAAGTCCAGGATGAACGTCTCCCCCTTATTTTTGGTTTGTTTTGATTATCTTATATACTTACTAGATGTTAATCAAATATATATTCATACCAGTTGCAGTTGTAGTGGTACATTTATTATGATGTTTTATTACAAGCATTTATATATTTTATCAGAATCTTGACTTTATTATTTTCTTCTTCATATTGTTTTGAAAAACTACATGCTCATTATTTAAGCTTTTGATAATCTGTGCCTCTTCTCCATTGAGATTCCAATGAATTCATTTATATAATGTTAGAAACGTAGAATAATCATAAAATATGTTTATATATTTGTTGAAGAAAATATATTTCAAAAAGAACAGTAAATAAACCATTTGGTATTTGTTAGCAAAATTAATTTTCTCTCAGTGTATTTTGTAATTATGAAAGTCCAAACACTCTTGCATATAGTCTATAAGCAAGGAAGATAAATTAGCAAGCACCTTGGTCAAACATCAATTTATTGAAAATCAAATGTTCAGTTTTAACTACTTTAATGTAGGGTTTTGCAATGTTCAGTTATCAACATTCTTGTTTTTCTGTCAGTAAAGAGAATTTGGTAGTTCTCCTTGGGAGAAGACTATCTTACTCAGTATTTTCCTATGCTTTTGATTTTCAAGAGAAGAGAAATCTTAAGACACTTGTGTTCAAATGTCTGGTATTGTGCCTAATGAATAGTTTACCAATTAGTGTTATCATTAGTAAAGTGTTCATTCTGATTACTTCCCATGCTAATTTAAAGTGACTTATTATAAAATACATATATCAATTAAGTATGTTTGAGATTGGCATGTACACATTGCTCTATTTAAAATGGATAACCAACAAGGACCTACTCTATACAACAGGGAATTCTGCTGAATACTCTGTGAAAACTTAAACTGGAAAAGAATCTGAAAAAGAATAGATATACATATAATTGTATCACTTTGCTGTACACCAGAGGCTAACACAACATTGCTAACCAATTATGTTAGTGTTAGTTGCTCAGTCATATCCGACTCTTTGCAACCTCATGAACTGTAGCCTGCCAGGCTCCACTGCCCATGGAATTTCCCAGGCAAGAATACTGGAGTGGGTTGCCATTCCCTTCTCCATTTATACCCCATTATATTAAAAAAAGAAAATAAATGTTCACAGAAGACAAAACTAGCAATATGAATTAAACAGCATTGTTCAGTTCAGTTCAATTCAGCTAAGTCGCTCAGTTGTGTCCGACTCTTTGGGACCCCATGGACTGTAGCACATCAGGCCTCCCTGTCCATGGCCACGCCCAGAGTTTATTCAAACCTATGTCTAATTAGTTGGTGATGCAACCCAGCCATCTCATTTTCTGTCACCCATTCTCATCCTGCCTTCAATCTTTGCCAGGATCAGGGTCTTTTCAAATGAGATACTTCTTTGCACCACGTGGCCAACGTATTGATGTTGCAGCTTCAGCAACAGTCCTTCCAATGAATATTCAGGACTGATTTCCTTTAGGATGGACGGGTTGGTTCTCCATGCTGTCCAAGGGACTCTGACGAGTCTTGTCCAACAGCACAGTTCAAAAGCATCAATTCTTTGGTGCTCAGCTTTCTTTATAGTCCAATTCTCACATCCATTCATGACTACTGGAAAAACCATAGCTTTGACTAGATGGACCTTTGTTGGCAAAGGAATGTATCTGCTTTTTAATGTGCTGTCTAGGTTGGTCAAAACTTTTCTTCCAAGGAACAAGCATCTTTTAATTTCATGGCTGCAGTCACCATCTGCAGTGATTTTGGCACCCCAAAACATAAAGTCTGTCACTGTTTCCACAGATTCCACATCTTTTTGCTCTGAAGTAATGGGACTAAATCCCATGATTTTGTTTTTCAGAATGTTGAGTTTTAAGCCAATATTTCCACTCTCCTCTTTCATTTTCATCAAGAGGCTCTTTAGTTCTTCTTTGCTTTCTACCACAAGTGTGATGTCAGTTGCATATCTGAGGTTATTGATATTTCTCCCAGCAATCTTGATTTCAGCTTTTGCTTCATCTAGTCCAGCATTTCTCATGAAGTACTCTGTATATAAGTTAAATAAGCAGGGTGACAATATGCACCCTTGACATACTTCTTTCCCAATTTGGAAATACTCTGTTGTTCCATGACCATTGTAACTGTTACTTCTTGACCTGTATACAGATTTCTCAGAAGACAGATCAGGTCATTTGGTATTTGCATCTCTTTAATAATTTTCCACAGTTTGTTGTGATCCACACACTCAAAGTCTTTGGCATAATCAATAAAGCAGAAATAGATATTTCTCTGGAAGTCCCTTGCTTTTTTAATGGTCCAACAGATGTTGGCAATTGGATCTCTGGCTCCTCTGCCCTTTCTAGATGTAGCTTGAACATCTGGAAGTCACGATTCATGTATTGTTGAAACCTAGCTTGGAAAATTTGGAGCATTACTTTTCTAGCATGTGAGATGAGTGAAACTGTGCAGTGGGAAGAGGCCTTACAAGTAACTGGGCAAATAATAGAAATGAAAGGCAAAGGAGAAAAGGAAAGATATAACCATCTGAATGCAAATTTCCAAAGACGAGCAAGGAGAGAAAGAAAGTCTCCTCAGTGATCAAAGAAAAGAAATAGGGATCAAATAAAAGAGTAGAACGGGAAAGACTAGAGGTCTCTTCAAGAAAATGAGAGATCCCAAGGGAATATTCCATACAAAGATAGGCACAATAAAGTACATACATGGCGTGGACCAAAGAGAGGCAGAAGATATTAAGAAGAGGTGGCAAGAATATACAGAACTATACAGAAAAGATCTTAATGACCCAGATAAGCAGGATGGTGTGATCACTCACCTACAGACAGACATCCGGGAATGCAAACTCCTGTGGGCCTGAGAAAACATCACTATAAACAAAGCTAGTGGAGGCAATGGGATTCCACTTCAACATTTTCAAAATCTAAAAATATTGCTGTTACATTTCTGCGCTCATTACACCAGCAAAACTGGAAACACAGCAATGGCCACATGACTAGAAAAGGTCAGTTTTCATTGCAATCCCAAAGAAAGGTAATGAAAAAGAATGTTCAACCTAGTGCACAATGGCACTCGTCTCCCACACTAGCAAAGGAATGCTCAGAATTCTCCAACTATGCTTCATCAGTATGTCAAATGAGAAGTTCCAGATGTTCAAGCTGGATTTAGCAAAAGCAGAGGAACCAGAGATCAAGTTGCCAATACATGCTGGATCATAGAAAAAGCAAGAGAGTTCCAGAAAAACATCTGCTTTTTGACTACACAAAAGCCTTTAACTGCGTGTATCACAACAACCTGTGGAATATTCTTAAATAAATGCGACTACCACCTTACCTGCCTCCTGAGAAATCTATGCTTATGAAGAATCAACAGTTAGAACCAGACATGGAACAACAGACTGATTCCAAATTGGGAAAGGATTAGAAGACTGTATCTGGTCACCCTGCCCACTTAATTTACATGCATAGAACATCCTGTGAAATTCCAGGATGGATGAAGCACAAGGTGGAATCGAGATAGCTGGGACAAATAACAATGATCTCACTTATGCAGATGACACCACTGTTAAGCAGCAAGCGAAGAGGAACTACAGAGGCTCTTCATGAAAGTGAATGTGAAAAAGCTGGCTTAAATCTAACATTCACTAAACTAAGGTTATGGCATCCAGTCTCATCATTTCATGGCAAATTGACTGAGAAACTGTGGAAACAGTGACAGACTTTATTTTCTTGGGCTCCAAAATCACTGCAGATGGTGGCTGAAGCCATGAAATTAAAGATGCTTGCTTCTTGGAAGAAAATCTATGACAAACCAGGACAGCATATGAAAAAGCAGAGACATTACAGTGCCAACAAAGTTCCATCTCATCAAAGCTATGGTTTTTCCAGTAGTCATGTATGGACTTGAGAGTTGGACCAAAAAGAATGCTGAGCACTGAAGAATTAATGGTTTTGAACTGTGGTGTTGTAGAACATTTTGAAGTCCCTTGGACTGCATGGAGATCCAACCAGTCCACCCTAAAGGACATTGATCCCGAATATCCATTGGAAGCACTGATGCTAAAGCTGAAGCTCCCTTATTTGGCCACCTGCTGGAAAGAACTGACCCATTGGGAAAGACCCAGATGGTGGGAAAGATTGAAGGCAGGAAGACAAGGGGACGACAGAGGATGTGTAGGTGGAAGGCAACACTGACTCAGTTTATAGGAGTTTGAGCAAGCTCTAAGAGTTGGTGATGGACATGAAGCCTGGCCTCGTGCAGTCCCTGGGGTCTCACAGAGTCAGACAGGGTTGAGAGACTGAAGTGACACAGCAAAGATATGGAAGCAGAGAGAGTTGTGGTAAGTTGCCTAAGATCACAGAGCTGAGAAGGGGAAGCAAGTAGATGTCGGGCAACTGGCTTAAATCACACAGCTCTTAAGGGGAAGCACTCCTGGGTCAGGCAACTTGCCTAAGATTACACAGTTTAGAAGTAGAAGCACAGAGAGGTTGGCAACATGCCTAAGATCACACAGCTCATCAGTGGAAGTAAGGAGATGTCAGGCAACTTGCATAATATTGTTTGTTTTGATTTTGCCTAATATCATTTTATTTTCTTGATACTTACTAGATGTTAATCAAATCTATGTTACTACTGGTTGCAGTTGTACATTTGCCCTGAAGTTTTACTTACAAGAATATATGTATTTTATCAGAATCTTGACTTTATTATGTGTCTTCTTCGCATGGTTTTGAGAAACTATGTGCTCATTACTCAAGTTTTTAAATTGTCAGGTGGTTAGAACATTCTTCAGTACTACCCTTGTTGGGAACTGAGAAGAGGATTGACGTTTGTCAGTCCCATGACCACTGCTGCATGTTGCTTATTTGCTGATATAGTGAATGCAGCACCATGAAGTCATCAGCCTTTTGGGAACTGCAGAGTTCCACTGGAATTCCATCGCATCCCCTAGTTTTATTAACAATAGAGCTTTCTTAGGCCCTCTTGACTTCCCACTTCAGAAAGCCTGGCTCTAGGTGACTGACCACACCATCATAATAATCCAGTTCATTAGAATCTTTTTCATACAGTCCTTCTATGTATTCTTTCCATCTCTTCTTGATCTCATCAGTGTCTACTAGGTCTCTACAATTGCTGTCCTTTATTGTGCTCATCTATGGCCAAAATGCTCCCTTAATATTTCCAGTTTTCTTGAAGAGATCTCTATTCTTTCTTTTTCTGTTGTTTTCTTCTAGTTTTGTGCACTGTTCATTGATGAAGGCCTTCTCTCTGGGTACTCTTCTTTGGAATGCTGCCTTTAGTTCAATGCACCTTTCCCTTTCTGCCTGGGTTTTTGCTTCTCTTCTTTCTTCAGTTATTTGAATGCATCCTGAGATAATTAATTTGCCTTCTTCCTTTTCATTTTCCTTGCTGCTTCCTGTACAGTGTTATGGACCTCCATCCATAGTTCTTCAGGTGCACTGTTAACAGGATCTAATCCCTTGAATCTATTGGTCACCTCCACTGAATATTCATAGGGGATTGAATTTCAGTCACACCTGACTCTCCTAGTGGTTTTCCCCACATTCTTTAGTTTAAGACTTTATTTTGCTATTAGAAGCTGATGAGCAGAGCCACAGTCTGCACAAGGTCTTGTTTTTTTGAATGCATGCACCTTCTCCATTATTGGCTACAAAGAGTCCCTTGGACTGCAAGGAGATCCAACCAGTCCATCCTAAAGCAGATCAGTCCTGGGTGTTCACTGGAAGGACTGATGCTGAAGCTGAATTCCAATACTTTGGCCACCTCAGGGGAAGAGTTGACTCATTGGAAAAGACCCGGATGCTGGGGGTAGGAGGAGAAGGGGATGACAGAGGACGAGATTGCTGGATGGCATCACCGACTCGATGGACATGTGTTTGAGTAAACTCCAGGCATTTGTGATGAACAAGGAGGCCTGGCATGCTGCGATTCATGGGGTCACAAAGAGTCGGACACGACTGAGAGACTGAACTGAACTGAACTGAACTGAATGTAATCAATTTTGATTTCAGTATTGACCATTTGGTGATGTCCATGTGTAAACTCGCCTCTTGTTCTGTTCAGAAATGGAATATGCTATGATGAGTTCATTCTCTTGGTGGAATTTAGTTAGCTTTTGCCCTGATTCATTTTGTTCTCCAAGGCAAAACTTGCCTGTTACTCCAGGTAGCTCTTGACTTCCTACTTTGGCATACCCATCCAACTGATGAATAGACTATCTGTTTGTGGTGTTAGTTCTAGGAGGTCTTCTAGGTCTTCATATGACTGATCAGCTTGAGCTACTTCGGTATCTGGGGTAGGCACATTGACTTGAATTACTTTGAGGGAATGAAAGCAAAAACACATCACCCCTAAGTTAGGGAATGTAGCAAACTGAACTCAAATATGCAGCCATAGTCAGCAATAAATATTAGAGCAAAATAATGGACATAGAGAATGGAATAAATGCAGAGATACTCAACAAATGAAAATTTGGTTATTTAGAAAGGTAATAAATAACAACTTTGGCGATGTTGATCAAGGGAGGAAGAAGACTCAAATTACTAAAATTAGGAATAAAATAGGAAAAATTACTACCACTTTAGAGAAATGAATACAATTATAAAGGAATCAGACATTTCAGTCACTCAGTTGTGTCTGACTCCATGTTACCCTGTGGACTGCAGCATGCCAGGCCTCCCTGTCCATCATCAACGTCCACAGTGGACTCAAACTCATGTCCATTGAGTCGGTGATTGCATCCAACTATCTCATCCTCTGTTGTCCCTCTCTACTCTTATCTTCAATCTTGCCCAGGGTCAGAGTCTTTTACAATGAGTCAGTTCTTCGCATCACGTGGCCAAAGTATTGATGTTGCAGCTTCAACATCAGTCCTTCCAATGAACATTCAGGACTGATTTCCATTATGATGGAAGAGTTGGATCTCCTTGGTGGCCAAGGGACTCTGAAGACTCTTCTCCAACAAAGCAGTTCAAAAGCAGCAATTCTTTGGTGCTCAGCTTTCTCTGTAGTCCAACTCTCATACCCATACATGACTTTTGGGAAAACCACATTTTCCAAGATGGACCTTTTTTTGGCAAAGGAATGTCTCTGGTTTTTAATATGCTGTCTAGGTTGGTCATAGCTTTTGTTCCAAGGAGCAGGCATCTTTTAATTTCATGCCTGCAGTCACCATCTGCAGTGATTTTGGAGCCCAAAAAAGTAAAGTCTCTCAGTGTTTCCATTGTTTTCCTATCTATTTTCTCTGAAGTAATGGGACTAAATGCCGTGATTTTAGTTTTCAGAATGTTGAGTTTTAAGCCAACTTTTTCACTCTCCTCTTTCACTTTCATCAAGAGACTCTTTAGTGCTTCTTCACTTTCTGCCATATGTGTGGTCTCATCTGCATATCTGAGGTTATTGATATTTCTCCTGGAAATCTTGATTCCAGCCTGTGCTTCATCCAGTCCAGCATTTCTCATGATGTACTCTGCATATAAGTTAAATAAGCAGGGTGACAATATACAGCCTTGTTGACTCCTTTCCCAATTTGGAATACACCCTGATGAGACAACTTAGATGAAAGGGAAAATTTTCTAGAAATACACAATTGACTGAAATTGACTCATGAAGAAACTGAAAATCTGAAGCAAAGAGTTAGAATTATTCATTCTTGAACTTCTTGCCCAACCCACCTCACAAACGTCCCCTACCATAACTAGACCCAATAGCCTCACTGCTGAATTCTACCAAATAGTTAAACCAAAGTGAAGTCTCTCAGTCATGTCCGACTCTTTGTGACCCCATGGACTGTAGCCTACAAGGCTCCTCTGTCCATGGGATTCTCCAGGCAAGAATACTGGAGTGGGTTGCCATTTCCTTCTTCAGGGGATCTTCCCGACCCATGGATCGAACCCAGGTCTCTCTCATTGCAGGCAGATGCTTTAACCTCTGAGCCACCAGGGAAGCCCAGTTAAACTAAAAGTCATGCCAATTCTCTACACATGCATTCTAAATGTATCCAGAGAAGTGGAAAGGAACATTTCCCAGCTTATTCTGTGAGGAAGAATTACTCAAATGCCAATACTAGAGGCCAGTTATTTTGTAGAATTCTCCTCAGATTTACTCCACCCAGTATTTGCTCATGAGGAATATCATGTTTTGGCTCTTTGACTGGAAAATGATGGAAATGATACTGAGTTCATATCATCTCATTTTATCAAGTGGTTCATGATTTCAGTGTGTCCCAATAGTGACAATGTTCACTTGGATCACTTGATTAGAGTGGTTGCTGCCAAGCTTCTCCACTTTCAAGTTACTCTCCCCTATCTTGTAATCAAAATATTCTTTTGTATTTTAAAGTATATACATATTTAATTCCTCACCAAAATTTACGTTTATTAATTTAATTAAATCTGTTTGATTAATAGCCTCTTATTTTACTTAGGGAATCATGACTTGTCACTATCATTACTGATGTTCATATTTTTCCAGACTTGGACAGTGGGAACCTCCTTAAGCTGGGCTCTCTGTCTTTTTGACATCTTCCCATCATTCTTTGAACAATTTGATGCTTTTGATACAAGATATTCCAGGCTCATCTTCTACTTTCCCTGACCTTGCCATTGAATTAACAATTTCTCCTAGAAATCCCAAAAAGTTTTAGTGGAAAATGGAATTTAGAATCCAATATATGAGACTGGTATGTATTCATTATTTCCCAGTTCTTGTCATTGAACAGAGTCTGGGATGTGTACATGTGTGTTTCCTTGCCTTTGTGTGTGTATCCTCCCTGCATAGCTCTTGCTCTGATATCAGAAAACTGGATTGTCCCCAACCCATGTGGATGCCTGCCTCAACATATTCAGACTCTGACACCCACTCCAGGCATCCATTTTATAAACATACCCCCCTTATCCTGCTTGGGCTTTGATACTCTACAATGGAATACCCCCATGTTCAGATACTCCCCTTGTTCCACTTAGCCTCTAGCCGCCCACACAGGGCTGCCAACTTCCATGCATGGATGCCTTCCTCCCCTTGCTTGGCCTCTGACTTTCTACACAAATCTGCCTCCTCCAAGTGGATTTATGCTTCTCTAGACGTGGGCATTTAGTCTGCATGCCTGGCCAGACTCCTATTTAATATCCTCTGAACTAAACTGACTCTTGTGGCAGGCTTCTCTGCTCTATGAAGGCCTCTTAATCCCACTTTGGCACTGACTTCCATGATACGTCCTGGAATGGATATCTTTTTATCCCTGCTCAAGTTCTCACATCTCATACTACACACCTCCCTTCCCTGTTCTTGTGGATCTTATCATTTCACCCTATTTGAGTTCTGACTCCCCATACTAGGCTACTCTGTATGCATGGATATCTTCTTCACCTCTACCATCTCATCTGGCCCACTATCACCATATGCCCCCCCCCCCTACAATGGATGCCTGTCTTGATAGACCTCACCGAATTGCTTTGTGGATGGTTGCTTTATACTTTGGGATATAATCCCAAAGGATGACTTACTTAATTTATTACATTGCTCATCCTGTTCCAATTTTAGCCATTGGAAGCTCATTCCTGTCTTCTTTGACATAACCCCTATTACTGAGGGGCTTTTTTTCCACTTCCGTTTTGATACAATAAGATTCCCCAGACTTCTGTTCTATATTTCTTCTATGAGCCCTATAATCAGCAATTTCTCCTAGAAGCCTGGTTCCTTTCCTTGGAAAAAGTATTCGGAACCAAAATCTGTGCTTATTTCTACATCATTGTTTCTTTCAGACATTGGAAGTATCATTTCTCCTAGACTCTTTCAGTGCACAGAACAAAAAAATATATGTATGTATACTTATGTGCCATCTGTTTAACAGTTTAATTAATGTATGCATGTGTAACCATATCAAGATTGTTAACCTGGACTCCTATGAGAAAGAACACTATCAACTAGATTACAGTGTTTTTATCTTTTGTTTTCAGTCTTGCAATCTGTTCATTTCCAAAGTTACTTAAGTCAGGGGATCTGAGTGAGGTAGTTTTAAATATTTACAACATAACTAGATTGTCTAGTAAAATTCTGTATTACATTGTTGATGTCAGTATGTTTTTTTAATATGCACACATTGATTCACTTTATGTGCTCTAACATTCTAAGGGTTTTAACAAATAAGCAGTGTCATCTATTTACCA
>SNSB01084314.1:0-13055 GCA_012922965.1 Capreolus pygargus | reverse complement strand
AATAAAAGGGAGAAAAATCAAATCAACAAAATTAGAAATGAAAATGGAGAAATCACAACAGTCAACACAGAAAACAAAGAATCATAAGAGACTACTACCAGCAGTTATATGCCAACTTGGAAGAAATGGACAAATTCTTAGAAAAGTATAACTTTCCAAAACTGAACCAGAAAGAAACAGAAAACCTTAACAGACCCATTGCAAGCATGGAAATCAAAACTATAATCAGAATTTTTCCAGCAAACAAAAGTCCAGGACAAGACAGCTTCACAGCTGAATTCTACCAAAAATTTAGAGAAGAGCTAAAACCTATCCTACTCAAAATCTTTCAGAAAATTTCAGAGGAAGGTAAACTTTGAAACTCATTATATGAAGCCACCATCACCCTAATACCAAAACCAGACAAAGATGCCACAAAAAAAGGAAACTATAAGCAAATATCACTGATGAACATAGATCCAAAATTTCTTAACAAAATTCTAGCAAACAGAATCCAACAACATATTAAAAAGATCATACATCATGACCAAGTGGGCTTTATTCCATGGATGCAAGAATTCTTTAATATCCTCAAATCAATCAATGTGATACACCACATTAACAAATTGAAAGATAAAAACCATATGATTATCTCAATAGATGCAGAGAAAGTCTTTGACAAAATTCAACATCCATTTATGATAAAAACCCTCTAAAAGCAGGAATAGAAGGAATATACCTCAACATAATAAAAGCCATATATGATAAACCCACAGCAAACATTATCCTCAATTGTGAAAAATTGAAAGCATTTCCCCTAAAGTCAGGAACAAGACAAGGGGGCCCACTCTCACCACTACTATTCAACATAGATTTGGAAGTTTTAGCCACAGTAACCAGAGAAGAAAAAGAAATAAAAGGAATCCAGATTGGAAAAGAAGAAGTAAAACTCTCTCTGTTTGCAGATGACATAATCCTTTACATAGAAAACCTTAAAGACGCCACCAGAAAATTACTAGAGCTAATCAATTAACATAGTAAAGTTGCCGGATGTAAAAATAATGTACATAAATGCCTTGCATTCCTATACACTAACAATGAGAAAACAAAACCAGAAATTAAGGAAACAATTCCATTCACCATTGCAACAAAAAGAATAAATTATTTAGGAATAAATCTACTGAAAGAAACAAAAGACCTATATATAGAAAACTATAAAACACTGATGAAAGAAATCAAAGAGGACACAAATAGATGGAGTTCATGGATTGGAAGAATCAATATAGTGAAAGTGAGTATACTATCCAAAGCAATTTATAGATTCAATGCAATCCCTATCAAGCTACCAAGAGTATTTTTCAGAGACTAGAACAAATATTTTCACAATTTGTATGGAAATACAGAAATCCTCGAATAGCCAAAGCAATCTTGAGAAAGAAGAATGGAACTGGAGGAATCAACCTGCCGCACTTCAGACTATACTACAAAGCTACAGTTATCAAGACAGTATGGTATTGGCACAAAGACAGAAATATAGATCAATGGAACAAAATAGAAAGTCCAGAGATAAATCCATGTACCTATGGAAACATTATCTTTCACAAAGGATGCAATATACAATGGAGAAAAGACAACCTCTTTAACAATTGGTGCTGGGAAAACTGGTCAGCCACCTGTAAAAGAATGAAGCTAGAACACTTTCTAACACCATACACAAAACACAACTCAAAATGGATTAAAGATCTAAATGTAAGACCAGAAACTATAAAACTCCTAGAGGAAAACAGGCAAAACACTCTCTGACATAAATCACAGCAGGATCTTCTATGACCCACCTCCCAGAATAAGGCAAATAAAAGCAAAAATAAACAAATGAGAACTAATTAAACTTAAGAGCTCTTGTACAATGAAGGAAACTATAAGCAAGGTGAAAAGACTGCCTTCAGAATGGGAGAAAATAATAACAAACAAAGCAACTGACAAAGAATTAATCTCAAAAATATACAAGCAGCTCCTGCAGCTCAATTCCAGAAAAATAAAGGACCCAATCAAAAAATGGGCCAAAGAACTAAACAGGCATTTCTCTGAAGAAGACATACAGATGGCTAACAAACACATGAAAAGATGCTCAACATCACTCATTATCAAATAAATGCAAATCAAAACCACAATGAGGTACCATCTCACACTGATCAGAATGGCTGCTATCAAAAAGTCTACAAACAATAAATGCTGGAGAGGGTGGGGAGAAAAAAGAACCTTCTTACACTTTGGTGTGAATGCAAACTAATACAACCACTATGGAGAACAGTGTGGAGATTCCTTAAAAAACTGGGAATAGAACTGTCATATGATCCAACAATCCCACTGCTGGGCATACACATCAATTTTAAAAAATTAATTTTAAAAAATATAGTAGCTTATTCATCAGCTTTTTTTTTTCTTTTTTAGTGGCACTTAGAAATGGTATATCTTAGGTCTTAAAATCAATGATACAGTTTTACTTCTTCTTTTCCAATCTGGATTCCTTCTATTTCTTTTTCTTCTCTGATTGCTGTGGGGTTAGCCATAATTTTCAAGATAATCATATAATGGTCTAAATGGGAAAAATGCATCAACTTCTTTTCAGATTGTAAATCAAATTCCATTTATTTTAAAATCTAGAAAATGATCTAGCTTGACCTCTTATACTCTCTCATGAGTTTCCAAAGATTAGTTGACTATTTTAGCTCACCAAATTTGAATTCTCAACATATTTTTTACAATTTAGAAAAAATAATTTTATCATTATTGATTTTTTCAAGATTAATAAACCATCCTTAAACTTATGGCCAAAAAGATATTTTATTATTGACTCAGTATTGACATTTAAAAATCATACTTCATTTAAAATGCTAATTAGAAATATCCTATAGTTAAATATAGTTATCACCTTCATTAATTGTCCAGTTTACTCTTTAAATCTTCATTAATGCTACTAACTAGAGCCTGAATCCCTCAGTGATATTGTAAGAATACCTTCAGAAGTGTTCTTTTTTCTAAGAGTTTTGTCTTTGCTAACTTTTTCCTACAACTTTTAGAAATCCACAGAACTATTTAGTTTTTTTTATTTTATTTTTTAATTTGTAGTGAATTTTGTCATACATTGAAATGAAACGTCCTTGAGTTTACATGTCTTCCCCATCCCGATCCCCCCTCCCACCTCCCTCTCCACCCGCTCCCTCCAGGTCCTCCCAGAGCACCAGGTCCGAGCGCTTGTCTCATGCATCCAACCTGGGCTGGTGATCTGTTTCACCCTTGATAGTATACATGTTTCGATGCTGTTCTCTTAAAAGCAGTTCATCTTATGACTCAAAAGAGAATAATATATCTCTCCCCCAAAAATTAAATTTGAATTTAATAATTCTTTTAAAATTTTAATTGTTTTTAATAGAACTTAATGACAGATTGAAGATGAGAAAATTTCTATTAAAAGCTCTCATTTGAGGAGCCAAGATGGTGGAGGAATAGGACGGGGAGACCACTTTCTCTCCTACAAATTCAACAAAAGAATAACTGAACGCAGAGCAAACTTCACAAAACAACTTCTAATCACTAGCTGAGGACATCAGGCACCCAGAAAAGCAACCCATTGTCTTCAAAAGGAGGTAGGACAAAATATAACATATAAAAAGAGAGACAAAAGAGCTAAGGATGGAGATCCGTCCCGGGAAGGAAAGTGAGTCTTAATAGAGGAAGTTTCCAAACACCAGAAAACCCTCGCACTGGTGAGTCTGGGGGAAGTTTTTGAATCTCGGAGGGCAACCTGTCTGGGAGGGGAATAATAAATAAAACCCACAGATTACGTGCCTAAAAGCAAGTCCCAGCAGAAAAGTACCCCCAGACACCCACAACCGCCACCAGCAAGTGGGGACTGAACGGAGAGGAGCGGGCATCATTGCTTAGGGTAAGGACCGGGACTGAGTGCCCTGAGGACAATCGGAGGGAGCTTTTGTGAGTTACCAACTTAAACTGTGGGACAGCAAAAGACAGAGAGAAAATTAACTGGCCCAAACACACTGTCGGCCGTTCGCAGAACAAAGGGACTGAGCAAGTCCAGAGAAGAGCTCACAGGCCAAGGACTGGCCCAGCCCCACCGGAGGCTGGAGGCAGGGGGGAGGGGAAAGGGGCAGGCTCTGCCCAAAGGACCACATCCCCTACCACACTGCAAACAGGCCTCCAGTTTCTAATCAAAGACCTCCTGAGATTCTGGATGGTCGACATCTGCTGGGGAGGGTCGTGGCAAGACACAGGGCGCAGGCACCCAACCGGCGGGGGTGGGGACTGGGGCTGGGGACGTGGAGGGAAGAAGGCGCCCTGCACCAGGGGAGAGTGTGCCTGTCAAGCTTCTGGCTGCCTGAGCCGCTGGGGCAGGGAAGGCACAAAATGCAGGTGCAGCCGAGTCCACGCTACACCTGAGGGCTGGAACCGCACAGTGCAGGGCACGCTCCATATAGAGTAGCTGGGAGCCTGAGCAGTGTAGATGGGGAAAGCAGCGCCAGTCCCTCCCTACAGTGCGTTGGAACTAGCAACCTGAATAAGAGTCCACCTCTGCCCATCTGTGTCAGGACAGAAGTTAGGCACTGAAGAGACCAGCAAACAGAAGCCAAATAAACAAAGGGAACCGCTTCAGAAGGGACTGGTGTAACAGATTAAAATCCCTATAGATAACACCGACTACACCGGAAGGGGCCTGTAGATATCGAGAAGTGTAAGCTGGAACAAGGAGCTACCTGAAACTGAACCGAACCCACACTGACCACAACAGCTCCACAGAAATTCCTAGATATATTTTTACTTTGTTTTTTTAAGTAAAAAAAAAATTTTTTTCTTTTTTATTTTTTCTCTTTTATTTTCTTTTAAAATTCCCTATTACTCCCCCATTACTCCTTAACTTTAATTTTCATATATTTTTATGATTTTTTTAATTAGGAAAAATTTTTTTTCTTTTTTTCCCTTTTTCTCTTCTATTTTCTATTTTTCTTTTTCTCTTATTTCTTTTTAAAGTCCTCTATTACTCCTCTACTACTCCTTAATTTTCATTTTCATTACACTATAACCTTACAAAAAAGAAAAAAGAGAAGCCCTATTTTTAAATTGAACTTCATATATATTTCTAAAATTTTTTGTGTGTTTTTGTTTTTGTTTTTAATATAGTATTTTTAAGAGTCTAACCTCTACTCTAGATTTTTAATCTTTGTTTTTCAGTATATGATATAAATTGTGGACATTTAAGAATCCAATATTCAGTTCCCATTTTTATTCAGGAGTGTGTTGATTATTCTCTCCCAATCTTGACTCTCCATTTTCTACCTCAGAACACCTCCATTTCCTCCTTTCTCCTTCTCTTCCCAATCCAATTCTGTGAATCTTTGTGGGTGTCTGGGCTACGGAGAACACTCTGGGAACAGACAACTGTGTAGATCTGTCTCTCTCCTCCTGAGTCCCCCTTTTTCTCCTCCTGCTCATCTCTATCTCCCTCCTCCCTCTCCTCTTCTTCAGGTAACTCTGTGAACATCTCTGGGTGTCCCTAATGGGGAAGAATCTTTTCACCATTAACCTAGAAGTTTTATTATCAGTGCTGTATAGCTGATGAAGTCTTGAGACTACTGGAAGAATAAAACTGAAATCCAGAGGCAGGATACTTAAGCCCAAAACCTGAGAACACCAGAAAACTCCTGACTTGGAACTTTAAGTAATACATGGAACTTTAAGTAATACATGGAACTTTAAGTAATAAGAGACCATCCAAAAGCCTCCATACCTACACTGAAACCAACCACCACCCAAGAGCCAATAAGTTTTAGAGCAAGACATATCACACAAATTCTCCAGCAACACAGGAACATAGCCCTGAACGTCAACATACAGGCTGCCCAAGGTCACACCTAACACATAGACCCATCTCAAAACTCGTTACTGGGCACTCCATTGCACTCCAGAGAGAAGAAATCAAGTTCCACGCACCAGAACACCGATGCAAGCTTCCGTAACCAGGAAACCTTGACAAGCCAATTGTCCAACCCCACCCACTGGGTGAAACCTGCACAATAAAAAGGAACCACAGACCTCCAGAATACAGAAAGCTCACTCCAGACACAGCAATATAAACAAGATGAAAAGGCAGAGAAATACCCAACAGGTAAAGGAACATGAAAAATGCCCACCAAGTCAAACAAAAGAGGAGGAGATAGGGAACCTACCTGAAAAAGAATTTAGAATAATGATATTAAAAATGATCCAAAATCTTGAAAAAAAAAATGGAGTTAGAGATAAATAGCCTGGAGACAAAGATTGAAAAGATGCAAGAAATGTTTAATAAAGACCTAGAAGAAATAAAAAAGAGTCAATTAAAAATTAATAATGCAATAAATGAGATCAAAAACACTCTGGAGGGAACCAAGAGTAGAATAACAGAGACAGAAGATAGGATAAGTGAGGTAGAAGATAAAATGGTGGAAATAAATGAAGTAGAGAGGAAAAAAGAAAAAAAGAATCAAAAGAAATGAGGACAACCTCAGGAATGTCTGGGACAATGTGAAATGCCCCAACATTCGAATCACAGGAGTCCCAGAAGAAGAAGACAAAAAGAAAGGCCATGAGAAAATACTCGAGGAGATAATAGCTGAAAAGTTCCCTAAAATGGGGAAGGAAATAGCCACCCAAGTCCAAGAAACCCAGAGAGTCCCAAACACGATAAACCCAAGGCAAAACACCCCAAGACACATATTAATCAAATTAACAAAGATCAAAAACAAAGAACAAATATTAAAAGCAGCAAGGGAGAAAAAACAAATAACACACAAAGGGATTCCCATAAGGCTAACTGCTGATCTATCAATAGAAACCCTCCAGGCCTGAAGGGAATGGCAGGACATACTTAAAGTAATGAAAGAGAATAACCTACAATCCAGATTACTGTACCCAGCAAGGATCTCATTCAGATATGAAGGAGAATTCAAAAGCTTTACAGACAAGCAAAAGCTGAGAGAATTCAGCAACACCAAACCAGCTCTTCAACAAATGCTAAAGGATCTTCTCTAGACAGGAAATGCAGAAAGGTTGTATAAACATGAACCCAAAACAACAAAGTAAATGGCAACGGGACCACACCTGTCAAAATTACCTAAAAGGTAAATGGGTTGAATGCCCCAACCAAAAGACAAAGGCTGGCTGAATGGATACAAAAACGAGACCCCTATATATGCTGTCTACAAGAAACCCACCTCAAAACAAGAGACACATACAGACTAAAAGTGAAGGGCTGGAAAAAAATATTTCATGGAAACAGAGACCAAAAGAAAGCAGGAGTCACAATACTCATATCAGATAAAATAGAATTTCAAAAAAAGGATGTGAAAAGAGACAAAGAATGACACTACATAATGATCAAAGGATCAATCCAAGGAGAAGATATAACAATTATAAATATATATGCACCCAACATAGGAGCACCACAATATGTAAGGCAAACGCTAACGAGTATGAAAGAGGAAATTAATACTAACACAATAATAGTGGGAGACTTTAATACCCCACTCACAACTGTGGATAGATCAACTAAACAGAAAATTAACAAGGAAACACAAACTTTAAAGGACACAATGGACCGGCTACACCTTATTGACATCTATAGGACGTTTCACCCCAAAACAATCAACTTCACGTTCTTCTCAAGTACACGGAACCTTCTCCAGAATAGATCACATCCTGGGCCATAAATCTTGTCTTGAAAAATTCAAAAAAATTGAAATCATTCCAGTCATCTTTTCTGACCACAGTGCAGTAAGATTAGATCTCAATTACAAGAAAAAAAAATTGTTAAAATTTTTTTAAAGGTTCATATCATTACAGGCTTACATCAAGAAACAAGAAAAAAGCCAAATAAATAACCTAACTCTACATCTAAAGCAATTAGAAAAGGAAGAAATGAAGAACCCCAGGGTTAGTAGAAGGAAAGAAATCTTCAAAATTAGGGCAGAAATAAATTCAAAAGAAACTAAAGAGGTCATAGCAAAAATCAACAAAGCTAAAAGCTGTTTTTTTGAAAAAATAAAGAAAACTGACAAACCATTAGCAAGACTCATTAAGAAACAAAGCGAGAAGAACCAAATTAACAAAATTAGAAATGAAAATGGAAAGATCCCAACAGACAACACTGAAATACAAAGGATCATAAGAGACTACTACCAGAAGCTCTATGCTAATAAAGTGGACAATTGGATGAAATGGACAAATTCTTAAAAAAGTATAACTTTCCAAAACTGAACCAGGAATAAATAGAAGATCTTACCAGAGCCATCACAAGCAAGGAAATCAAAACTGTAATCAGAAATCTCCCAGCAAACAAAAGCCCAGGACCAGATGGCTTTACAGCTGAATTCTACCAAAAGTTTAGAGAAGAGCTAACACCTACCTTACTCAAACTCTTCCAGAAAATTGCAGAAGAAGGTAAACTTCCAAACTCATTCTATGAGGCCACCATCACCCTAATTCCCCAAAACCAGACAAGGATGCCACAAAAAAAGAAAACTACAGGCCAATATCACTGATGAATATAGATGCAAAAATCCTTAACAAAATTATAGCAAACAAAATCCAACAACACATTAAAAAAATCATACACCATGACCAAGTGGGCTTTATCCCAGGCATGCAAGGATTCTTTAACATCTGCAAATCAATCGATGTAATACACCACATTAACAAATTGAAAGATAAAAACCATATGAGTATCTCAATAGATGCAGAGAAAGCCTTTGACAAAATTCAACATCCATTTATGATTAAAACTCTCCAGAAAGCAGGAATAGAAGGAACATACCTCAACATAATAAAAGCTATATATGACAAACCCACAGCAAGCATTACCCTCAATGGTGAAAAATTGAAAGCATTTCCCCTAAAATCAGGAACAAGACAAGGGTGCCCACTCTCACCACTACTATTCAACATAGTGTTGGAAGTTTTGGCCACAGCAATCAGAGCAGCAAAAGAAGTAAAGGGAATCCAGATAGGAAAAGAAGAGGTGAAACTCTCACTGTTTGCAGAGGACATGATCCTCTATATAGAAAACCCTAAAGACTCTACCAGAAAACTACTAGAGCTAGTCAATGAATATAGTAAAGTGGCAGGATATAAAATTAACACACAGAAATCTCTTGCATTCCTATATACTAACAATGAAAAAACAGAAAGAGAAATTAAGGAAACAATACCATTCACCATTGCAACAAAAAGAATAAAATACTTATGAGTATATCTACCTAAAGAAACAAAAGACCTATACATAGAAAACTATAAAACACTGATGAAAGAAATCAAAGAGGACACAAACAGATCGAGAAACATACCGTGTTCATGGATTGGAAGAATCAATATTATCAAAATGGCTATACTACCCAAAGCAATCTATAGATTCAATGCAATCCCTATCAAGCTACCAATGGTATTTTTCACAGAACTAGAACAAATAATTTCACAATTTGTATGGAAATACAAAAAACCTCGAATAGCCAAAATAATCTTGAGAAAGAGGAATGGAACTGGAGGAATCAACCTGCCTGACTTCAGGCTCTACTACAAAGCCACAATCATCAAGACAGTATGGTACTGGCACAAAGACAGAAATATAGATCAATGGAACAGAATAGAAAGCCCAGAGATTAATCCATGAACCTATGGACACCTTATCTTCAACAAAGGAGGCAAGGATATACAATGGAAAAAAGACAGCCTCTTTAACAAGTGGTGCTGGGAAAACTGGTCAAGCACTTGTAAAAGAATGAAACTAGAACACTTTCTAACACCATACACAAAATAAACTCAAAATGGATTAAAGATATAAATGTAAGACCAGAAACTATAAAACTCCTAGAGGAGAACATAGGCAAAACACTCTCCGACATGAATCACAGCAGGATCCTCTATGACCCACCTCCCAGAATATTGGAAATAAAAGCAAAAATAAACAAATGGGACCTAATTAAACTTAAAAGCTTTTTCACATCAAGGGAAACTATAAATAATGTGAAAAGACAGCCCTCAGTTTGGGAGAAAATAATAGCAAACGAAGCAACAGACAAAGGATTAATCTCAAAAATATACAAGCAACTCCTGCAGCTCAACTCCAGAAAAACAAATGACCCAATCAAAAAATGGGCCAAAGAACTAAACAGGCACTTCTCCAAAGAACACATGCAGATGGCTAACAAACACATGAAAAGATGCTCAACATCACTCATTATCAGAGAAATGCAGATCAAAACTACAGTGAGGTACCATTACACGCCAGTCAGGATGGCTGCTATCCAAAACTCTACAAGCAATAAATGCTGGAGAGGGTGTGGAGAAAAGGGAACCCTCTTACACTGTTGGTGGGAATGCAAACTAGTACAGCCACTATGGAGAACATTGGGGAGATTTCTTAAAAAACTGGAAATAGAACTGCCATATGACCCAGCTATCCCACTTCTGGGCATACACACTGAGGAAACCAGATCTGAAAGAGACACGTGCACCCCCAATGTTCATTGCAGCACTGTTTATAATAGCCAGGACATGGAAGCAACCTAGATGCCCATCAGCAGACGAATGGATAAGGAAGCTGTGGTACATATACACCATGGAATATTACTCAGCCATTAAAAGAATTCATTTGAATCAGTTCTAATGAGATGGATGAAACTGGAGCCCATTATACAGAGTGAAGTAAGCCAGAAAGATAAAGACCATTACAACATACTAACACATATATATGGAATTTAGAAAGATGTTAATGATAACTCTATATGCAGAACAGAAAAAGAGACACAGATTTATAGAACAGTCTTTTAGACTCTGTGGGAGAAGGCGAGGGCGGGATGTTTTGAAAGAACAGCATGTATATTATCTATGGTGAAACAGATCACCAGCCCAGGTGGGATGCATGAGACAAGTGCTCGGGCCTGGTCCACTGGGATGACCCAGAGGAATTGGATGGAGAGGGAGGTGGGAGGGGGGATCAGGATGGGGAATACATGTAACTCCATGGCTGATTCATGTCAGTGTATGATAAAACCCACTGCAATGTTGTGAAGTAATTAGCCTCCAACTAATAAAAATAAATGAAAAACAAAAATAAAAAAATAAAAAAAATTCTTAAAAAGCTCTCATTTATCCAATAAATCAATATTATCATAAACAAAAATACTTAAAGCTAATCAATGGTCTAAGCTCATCATCCTCTCTTTCTCTTTCTCTATTTAAACATAACACACTCTAGAAAGTATGTAACTTTATAACTTATTTAATCTAAGATACCACTGTAACATTGATTATAAGACCTAAGATATACCATTTCTATGTGCCACTAAAAAAGAAAAGAAAGCTGATGAATAAGCTACTACACTGATTGTGAGGTATAACAGACCTAAGAGAGAGAAAATAATGTGCATTTTATGATCAATTAGTGATGGTATTTATCATTTCCAGTTTACCCATTAAGTAACTGTAGGAGAAATAGCAGGATTATATAACTCCTCTAACATCACACAGCTCGAGAATGTCAGAAGTGTACTCTAGCTTCAAGATCCTCAGGCATTAACCACTATTCAATATTCTCTCAGACTAGGAAAAAAAAAAAAAACAACTAAACCTAAGTCAGGAGTTCAAAATGTCTGGAAGAGAAAATGAAACAAATGTTGCTGTGCTAGTATAGAGTGTAGTATAGTTCTAGAGTCTGACATCTTAAAAATCATAAGCAAAAACTTTTTCAGGAGGAGCTAAAAAATTTTCACACAGCATATGGATTTTAGATATAAGCAGTTATAGAGATATTTTATGTCAATTAAAATGTTTAATAAGGCTGATGATCTGAAATTTTATTTAAATGAAATGGTGGAAATAATTGACTAAAATCAGCAGGTTGCAAGATAGGATGTATATTTATAATACAGTTTTGGTATGCACATGCTTGTGCAGATAAATATCGAGAAAGGTATAGAAATGTCTGGTAAATTACCTTGATGGGGAGCAGCCTTCATTTATAGCAGGGGTTGATTATCATGGTATATATACTCTCACCATGGCAATCAGTCCTATTTTAATCAACTATCAACTTTCTTTATGGTTCAACTCTCACATCCATACATGACTACTGGAAAAACCATAGCTTTGACTAGACGGACCCAGTAAAGTAATGTCTCTGCTTTTTAATATGCTATGTTGGTCATAGCTTTTCTTCCAAGGAGCAAGAGTCTTTTGATTACATGGCTACAGTAACCATCTGCAGTGATTTTGGAGCCCAAGAAAATAAAGGCTGTCACTTTTTTCACTATTTCACCATCTATTTACCATGAAGGAATGGAGCCAGATGCCACGATCTTAGTTTTTTGAATGTTGAGTTTTAAGTCAACTTTTTCACTCTCCTCTTTCACGTTCATCAAGAGGCTCTTAAGTTCCTCTTCACTTTCTCTTATAGCAGAAACCTGCATATCTGAGGTTATTGATATTTCTCCTAGTAATCTTGATTCTATCTAGGGTTTCATCCATATTCATCATTCCACATGATGTAGTCTGCATAAAAGTTAAACGAGCCAGGTGACAATATACAGCCTTGATGTACTCCTTTCCCAATTTGGAACCAGTCTGTTGTTCCATTTCCAGTTCTAACTGTTGCTTCTTGACTGGCATACAGATTTCTCAGAAGGTAGGTCAGGTGTTCTGGTATTCCCATCTCTTTCAGAATTTTCCAGTTTGCTGTGATCCACACAGTCAAAGCCTTTAGCGTAGTCAATGAGGCAGAAGTAGATGTTTTTCCGCAATTCTCTTGTTTTTTCTATGATCCAACAGATGTTAACAATTTGATCTCTGGTTCCTCTGCCTTTTCTAACTCCAGCTTAAGCATCTGGAATTTCTCATTTTACATACTATTGAAGCCTAGCTTGGAAAATTTTCAGCATTACTTTGCTAGCGTGTGAGATGAGTGCAAGTGTGTGGTAATTTGAACATTATTTAGCATTGCCTTTCTTTGTCAATGCCTGTAGCAGTCCTGTAGC
>SNSB01084285.1:0-13487 GCA_012922965.1 Capreolus pygargus | reverse complement strand
CAGTCTTTCTCAGCATCAGGGCTTTTTCCAGTGAGTCAGAGCTATGCGTCAGGTGGCCAAAGTATTAGAGCTTCAGCTTCAGCACCAGTCATTCCAATGAATATTCAGGGTTGATTTCCTTTAGGATTGACTGCTTTGATCCCCTTACAAGGGACTCTCAAGAGTCTTCACTAGCAGCACAGTTTGAAAACATCAGTTATTCAGTGCTCAGTGTGGTTTATGGTCCAACTCTTACATTCATACATGACTATTGGAAAAAACATAGCTTTGACTGTACGAAACTTTGTCAGCAAAGTAATGTCTCTGCTTTTTAATGCACTGTTTAGGTTGGCCATAGCTTTCCTTCCAAGGAGCAAATGTCTTTTAATTTCATGGCTGCAGTCACCATCTGTAGTGATTTTAGAGCCCAAGAAAATAAAGTCAGTCACTGTTTCCATTGTTTCCCCATCTATTTGCCATGAAGGGATGGGACCAGATGCCATGATCTTAGTTTTTCAAATATTGAGCTTTAAGCCAGCTTTTTCACTCTCCTCTTTCAAACCTTTATCAGGAGGCTCTTTAGTTCCTCTTCACTTTCTGCCATAAGGGTGGTGTCTTCTGCATATCTGAGGTTATTGATATCTCTCCTGGCAATCTTGATTCCAGCTTGTGCTTCATCCAGCCTGGGATTTCACATGATGTACTCTGCATATAAGTTAAATAAGCAGAGTGACAATATACAACCCTGATGTACTCCTTTCCCAATTTTGAACCAGTCTGTTGTTCTCCCAATTATCTTTGCCTTTTCATTATTATCATTACTATCCTTTGATGAGTTAGCTGTTTCTTAGTTTCAAGTGACATAGGACCAAACTTAATTTGGCTTATGGCTTCCCTGGTAGCTCAGCTGGTAAAGAATCTGCCTTTAATGAAGGAGACCCCGGTTCAATTCCCAGGTCAGGAAGATCCCCTGGAGAAGGGATAGGCTACCCACTCCAGTATTCTTGGACTTCCCTGGTAGCTCAGACAGTAAAGAATCTGCCTGTAATGTGGGAGACCTAGGTTCAATCCTGGGTCGGGAAGATCCTCTGGAGGCAGGCATGACAACCCACTCCAGTATTCTTGCCTGGAGAATCCCTGTGGACAGAAGGGCCCAGTGGGCCACAGTCCATGGGGTTGCAGAGTCAGACACAACTGAGCGACTAAGTACATTTAGTACTAATAAAGTACATTTATTTGCTTGTCTGTGCTGATTTCAGACAAGGCTGGATTTAAGGACTCAGTTTCTGTCTGTTTCTTTACTTTGCTACCTACTGTTCTGACTTTTAAGTCTGAATTTGGCAATAAGGAGTTCATGATCTGAGCCACAGTCAGCTCCCAGTCTTGTTTTTGCTGACTATATGGAGATTCTCCATCTTTGGCTGCAAAGAATATAATCAGTCTGATTTTGGTGTTGGCCATCTGGTGATGTCCATGTGTAGAGTCTTCTCTTGTGTTGTTGGAAGAGGGTGTTTGCTATGACCAGTGCATTCTCTTGGCAAAGTTCTGTTAGCCTTTGCCCTGCTTCATTCCCTACTCCAAGGCCAAATTTGCCTGTTACTCTAGGTGTTTCTTGACTTCCTACTTTTGCATTCCAGTCCCCTGTAATAAAAAGGACATCTTTTTTGGGTGTTCTAAAAGATCTTGTAGGTCTTCGTAGAGCCATTCAACTTCAGCTTCTTCAGCATTACTGTTTGGGGCATAGGCTTGGATTACCGTGATATTGAATGGTTTGCCTTGGAAACGAACAGAGATCATTCTCTTGTTTTTGAGATTTCATCCAAGTACTGTATTTCGGACTCTTTTGTTGACTGTGATGGCTACTCCATTTCTTCTAAGGGATTCTTGCCCACTGTAGTAGATATAATGGTCATCTGAGTTAAATTCACCCATTCCAGTCCATTTTAGTTGGCTGATTCCTAGAATGTCAACATTCACTCTTGCCATGCCCTATTTGACCACTTCCAACTTGCCTTGATTCATGAACCTAACATTCCAGGTTCCTATGCAATAAGCATCGGACCTTGCTTCTATCACCAATCCCATCCACAACTGGGTATTGTTTTTGCTTTGGCTCCATCCCTTCATTCTTTCTGGAGTTATTTCTCCACTGATCTCCAGTAGCATATTGGGGACCTACCAACCTGAGGAGTTCCTCTTTCAGTATCCTATCATTTTGCCTTCTCATACTATTCATGGGGTTCTCAAGGAAAGAATACTGAAGTGGTTTGCCATTCCCTTCTCTAGTGGACCACATTCTGTCAGACCTCTCCACCATGACCCGACTGTCTTGGGTGGACCCACAAGGCATGGCTTAGTTTCACTGAGTTAGACACAGCTGTGGTCCTGTGATCAGATTGGCTAGTTTTCTGTGATTATGGTTTTAGTGTGTCTGCCCTCTGATGCCCTCTCGCAACACCTACCGTCTTAATTGGGTTTCTCTTATCTTGGATGTGGGGTATCTCTTCATGGCTGCTCCAGAAAAGCGCAGCCGCTGCTCCTTACCTTGGACGAGGGGTATCTTCTCACGGCCGCCCCTCCTGAACTTGAATGTGGAGTAGCTCCTCTCGGCCCTCTGAATTATTGCCAAACTCAGACTTAAAATGAAGAGAGTAGGGATAACCACTAGACCATTCAGGTATGACCTAAATCAAATCCCTTATGAATATACAGTGGAAGTGAGAAATAGATTTAAGGGACTAGATCTGATAGACAGAGAGCCTGATGAACTATTGATGGAGGTTTGTGACACTGTACAGGAGACAGGGATCAAGACCATCCCTATGGAAAAGAAATGCAAAAAGGCAAAATGGTTGTGTGAGGAGGTCTTACAAATAGCTGTGAAAAGAAGAGAAGCAAAAAACAAAGGAGAAAAGGAAAGATATTCCCATTTGAATGCAGAGTTCCAAAGAATAGCCAGGAGAGATAAGAAAGCCTTCCTCAGTGATGAGTACAAAGAAATAGAAGAAAGCAACAGAATGGGAAAGACTAGAGATCTCTTCAAGAAAATTAGAGATACCAAGGGAACATTTCATGCAAAAATGGGCTCAATAAAGGACAGAAATGGTATGGAGCTAACAGAAGCAGAAGATATTAAGAAGAGGTGGCAAGAATACACAGAATTGTACAAAACAGATCTTCATGACCCAGATAATCACAATGGTGTGATCACTCACCTAGAGCCAGATATCCTGCAGTGTGAAGTCAAGTGTGCCTTAGAAACAATCACTTTCTCAAGATTACTTTGGCTGTTCGAGGTTTTTTGTATTTCCATACAAATTGTGAAATTATTTGTTCTAGTTCTGTGAAAAATACCGTTGGTAGCTTGATAGGGATTGCATTGAATCTGTAGATTGCTTTGGGCAGTATGGCCATTTTGACAATGTTGATTCTTCCAATCCATGAACACAGTATATTTCTCCATCTGTTTGTGTCTTCTTTGATTTCTTTCATCAATGATTTATAGTTTTCTATGTATAAGTCTTTTGTTTCTTTAGGTAGATATACTCCTAAGTATTTTATTCTTTTTGTTGCAATGATGAATGGTACTGTTTCCTTAATTTCTCTTTCTGTTTTCTCATTGTTAGTGTATAAGAATGCAAGAGATTTCTGTGTGTTAATTTTATATCCTGCAACTTTACTATATTCGTTGATTAGCTCTAGTAATTTTCTGGTAGAGTCTTTAGGGTTTTCTATGTAGAGGATCATGTCCTCTGCAAACAGTGAGAGTTTCACTTCTTCTTTTTCTATCTGGATTCCTTTTACTTCTTTTTCTGCCCTGATTGCTGTGGCCAACACTTCCAAAACTATGTTGAATAGAAGAGAAGAAAGGAACTGGAGGAATCAACCTGCCTGACTTCATACTATACTACAAAGCCACAGTCATCAAGACAGTATGGTACTGGCACAAAGACAGATATATAGATCAATGGAACAGAGTAGAAAGCCCAGAGATAAATCCACGAACCTATGGTCACCTTATCTTCGACAAAGGAGGCAAGGATATACAATGGAAAAAAGATAGCCTCTTTAACAAGTGGTGTTGGGAAAATTGGTCAACCACTTGTAAAAGAATGAAACTAGAACACTTTCTAACACCATACACAAAAATAAACTCAAAATGGATTAAAGATCTAAATGTAAGACCAGAAACTATAAAACTCCTAGAGGAGAACATAGGCAAAACACTCTCCGACATAAATCACAGCAGGATCTTCTATGACCCACATCCCAGAATATTAGAAACAAAAGCAAAAATAAACAAATGGGACCTAATTAAAGTTAAAAGCTTTTGCACAGCAAAGGAAACTATAAGCAAGGTGAAAAGACAGCCCTCAGATTGGGAGAAAATAATAGCAAACGAAGCAACAGACAAAGGATTAATCTCAAAAATATACAAGCAACTCCTCCAGCTCAACTCCAGAAAAATAAATGATCCAATCAAAAAATGGGCCAAAGAACTAAACAGACACTTCTCCAAGGAAGACATACAGATGGCTAAGAAACACATGAAAAGATGCTCAAAATCACTCATTATCAGAGAAATGCAAATCAAAACCACAATGAGGTACCATTACACGCCAGTCAGGATGGCTGCTATCCAAAAGTCTACAAGCAATAAATACTGGAGAGGGTGTGGAGAAAAGGGAACCCTCTTACACTGTTGGTGGGAATGCAAACTAGTACAGCCACTATGGAAAACAGTGTGGAGATTTCTTAAAAAACTGGAAATAGAACTTCCATATGACCCAGCAATCCCACTTCTGGGCATACACACCAAGGAAACCAGATCTGAAAGAGACACATGCACCCCAATGTTCATCGCAGCACTGTTTATCATAGCCAGGACATGGAAGCAACCTAGATGCCCATCAGCAGACAAATGGATAAGGAAGCTGTGGTACATATACACCATGGAATATTACTCAGCCATTAAAAAGAATTCATTTGAACCAGTTCTAATGAGATGGATGAAACTGGAGCCCATTATACAGAGTGAAGTAAGCCAGAAAGATAAAGACCATTACAATATACTAACACATATATATGGAATTTAGAAAGATGTTAATGATAACCCTATATGCAGAACAGAAAAAGAGACACAGATGTATAGAACAGTCTTTTAGACTCTGTGGGAGAAGGCGAGGGTGGGATGTTTCAAGAGAACAGCATCAAAACATGTATATTATCTAGGGTGAAACAGATCACCAGCCCAGGTTGGATGTATGAGACAAGTGCTCGGACCTGGTGCACTGGGAAGACCTAGAGGGAGCGGGTGGAGAGGGAGGTGGGAGGGGGGATCGGGATGGGGAACACATGTAAACCCATGGCTGTTTCATTTCAATGTATGACAAAATCCACCACACACACACACAAAAAAAGAAACAATCACTACAAACAAAGCTAGTGGAGGTAATGGAATTCCAGTTGAGATATTTCAAATCCTGAAAGATGATGCTGTGAAAGTGCTGCACTCAATATGCCAGCGAATTTGGAAAACTCAGCAGTGGCCACAGGACTGGAAGAGGTCAGTTTTCATTCCAATCCCAGAGAAAGGCAAATGCCAAGGAATGTTCAAACTACAACACAATTGCACTCATCTCACACGCTAGTAAAGTAATGCTCAAAATTATCCAAGCCAGGCTTCAGCAATATGTGCACCAAGAACTTCCAGATGTTCAAGCTAGTTTTAGAAAAGGCAGAGGAACCAGAGATCAAATTGCCAGTATCTGCTGGATCATCGAAAAAGCAAGAGAGTTCCAGAAAAACATATATTTCTGCCTTATTGACTACACCTTCGACTGTGTGGATCACAATAAACTCTAGAAAATTCTGAATGAGATGGGAACACCAGACCACCTGACCTGCCTCTTGAGAAACCTGTATGCACGTCAGGAAGCAACAGTTAGAACTGGACATGGAACAACAGACTGGTTCCAAATAGGAAAAGGAGTACGTCAAGGCTATATATTGTCACCCTGCTTATTTAACTTATATGCAGAGTACATCATGAGAAACGCTGGGCTGGAAGAAGCACAAGCTGGAATTAAGATTTCCGGGAGAAATAAGACATGCAGATGACACCACCCTTATGGCAGAAAGTGAAGAGGAACTAAAAAGCCTCTTGATGAAAGTGAAAGAGGAGAGTGAAAAAGTTGGCTTAAAGCTCAACATTCAGAAAACTATGATCATGGCATCTGGTCCCATCACCTCATGGGAAATAGATGGGGAGACAGTGGAAACAGTGTCAGACTTTAGTTTTTTGGGCTCCAAAATCACTGCAGATGGTGACTGCAGGCATGAAATTAAAAGATGCTTACTCCTTGGAAGGAAAGTTATGACCAACCTAGGTAGCATATTAAAAAGCATAGACATTACTTTGCCAACAAATGTCCATCTGGTCAAGGGTATGGTTTTTCCAGTGGTCATGTATGGATGTGAGAGTTGGACTGTGAAAGAAAGCTGAGCGCCAAGAAATTGATGCTTTTGAACTGTGGTGTTGGAGAAGACTCTTGAGAGTCCCTTGGACTGCAAGGAGATCCATCCAGTCCATCCTAAAAGAGATAAGTCCTGGGTATTCACTGGAAGGACTGATGCTGAAGCTGAAACTCCAGTACTTTGGCCACCTCATGCAAAGAGTTGACTCATTGGAAAAGACCCTGATGCTGGGAGGGATTGGGGGCAGGAGGATAAGGGGACGACAGAGGATGAGATGGCTGGATGGCATCACTGACTCGATGGGCATGAGTTTGAGTAAACTCTGAGAGTTTGTGATGGGCAGGAAGGCCTGGTGTGCTGCGATTCATGGGGTCGCAAAGATTTGGACACGACTGAGCGACTGAACTGAACTGAAGTGAACTGATTCTGACTTTATCCTCAGACACTGTTTAGCTCCAGGCTAAATAGTGACAAGATTGCTAGGGCAGCTCTAGCTTACATTTTCTCAGGTTCAAGTCCAGCTCCAAAGAGATCTTTTACAGAAGTTTCTGAATGAATCTTGAAATGTGTTCCATTTGGACCAGTTTAGGTCACGTGCTCATTGTGACAGATGAATCATTGGGGACAGAAGTATATGCAGTATATTCAGTGGCTTACGCTTCATCATGCATTCTGTCCTTAGAACCAAGGGAAGGGAGCTTGCTGGGGAGGGGGCAGATCTGCAGTGGGAGTCAGGAGCTATTGTTGGAGGAGGCAAAATGAATTCTAGGGAGGTAATCCACAGCTGTGTATGTTCTATTATTAGCATAATTATTTTTAGGCTACCATTATTTGTACTGTCTGTTTAGTCCCTAGTGCCTGGCACAGTAGCTGCATAATCCATGTTGAAGGAATGAGTTCTTTACTAGTGACAAACATGACGTCAGCCACCAGTCAGACAAGACAGGGCTGCTGAGAGTCAGGGGCATAAGTGAAGAGAACATTCTTCCCTTGAAGCATCAATAGTGTATCAGACTTTAAAGCAGTTCTTCAGATCTTTGTCATTAGATTGTTTTGATTACATAGGCAGCATTTGCACATGTTATAAAGTGAAGTACACGGTATACTGCTATATTTATATGGCAATGGATGGTTTTAAGTCTCTCCCTAAGTGAGTGAGTCTGATACACTTCACTTTCAGCCAGGTTGAAATGCATCCAAAACGTGCTTACAGATGTTGCAAAGGCACCTCCATTCTGCTGCCTCCCTGTCTGAGCAAATGCCTTCCCACCCCTTGGATGGGGGAGGGCGGAGGCAGAAGAGAGAGGAGGAAATTGCCAAGTCAGCTTCAACAGTCAGAGGGATGGTTCTTTCTTTTGCATCTTTTCACTCCTACTGCTTGCTTTTTCTACCCTCTAAGCAGAGAAAGGCAGGACCAAGACTTTTGGTGGAGGACAGGACACAGAAGATTATGTAACAATTTCTAAATTCTCCCAAGAGTGGTACTGAACATGGCATATAGCTAGTACCATTCTGTATGCATAGAGATGAGGTAATTCATTACTAGCACCCTTGTATATGCATAGAATAGAATTCTTTCATTACATATAATGCATGCTTTAAAGCAGTAGAGAATAATTCTCTCATAGAACTCTGCTTGAGAAAGGCTGAGTTAGATCTTGGTAAATCATCATCTTTGTTTTATTTGAGCCCCTTATTGTCTGTTAAAGAAAAGGAGGTTCATTATTTTTCTGGCCATGAACAGGAATGCAAACTGGGAACTGCTAAGTACACACATAGACACATGTATGTATGTGTGCACATATAGTATATAGATACAATACATATCGTGTTCTATATATTATATATATAACATACATAATATATATCCAGTATCCAATATCCATTATACATTTCAAAATATATGAGTATATATATGTATATGTGTATACATACATGTGCACACACACATGAGGTTCTTTTTCCACCTTGGGAAGGAAGGAGCAGTATGGCATCCTGAGTGTGAAGGAGAGAAAACCCCTCCTCAGTACCCAGGGCTCCCCTTCAGAGATGCAGGAATTGTGGTTGAGGAGCATCCCAGTGGCCCAGTGTTGGCAGGAAATGACAGTGTGGGCACCTTCAGCCTGCCCCATCCGTGGTCCCCCAGGTCTGCCCTGCAAAGGACGGGTGTCTTCCCCTGGACAGCACTGTGTGGGTGCCCTGGGCCTTGGCCGCTGCGGTCGCGTCTCTGCTTGCTGAGGACAGCCGAGTGAGTCTCGTGGAGAAGCACCATTCCTGTTGCCTCCTTTCTGCCCGACATGGCAGCGCTTCTGGGGGAAGAGGCCCCTCCCTTCTGCAGAAGGCTCAGCTTCGTCCCTGCCTTGCCCTTTTCCATGAAGTAAATGAAAAGATTCTTCTGACACATCTGTCTTCAATTTCAGTGCCTGGAATGAGAGCTCCAAAGAAGGGTATAGAACCGTGAGTCTTCTGACAGAGTTACAGGCGGTGTCAGAACTGTGGGGCAGAGACAGAGGGGGCCTTCTGTGCCCTTGGTCATGGCTCCGAGCAGCAGCAAGCCCAGAGACTATGAAAGGCACAGCCGTAACCCAGGTCAGAGATCCAGATGCAGTATCTAGGGTTAGAAGGAGCCTCCTGTCTTTTCTATGAAGCATGTAAAGATCCTTTTTCGGTATGTACAGACCACATAAGAGTTGAATACCTTGAGTTTGGCATAATGCTTTTCATCTCGCTACTTCAAAACACTTCTTTGGAGAGAATTTCTAAACAGAGAAATGAGAAGAAAATTGAAGCTTTATTGTCATAGCCTAACTCTGATTTTGTAACATACTGAGCAGGAACAGTCTGTCATGTCACTTAACATTCCGGTGCTTTTTTTCCCCTTCTCTCTCCACTGACTGCTTCTCGGGGGTAATTTAACAAGATCCAGCAGAGGATTTCATCAATCAGGGCTACATTATGAAATTTTGACTCACTGAAGGCAATTTGGTGGGCAACTTTTCAAAGCTGATTTTTCATTAGAAAGACGATGGGAAGTTGGGGATGAAGTGGGAACAAAACAACCTGGCAAGGATATGTATCACAGCTGTTAACTCAGACAGTGAGTCATCTGGGTTCGCCTCAGCTTTTCTCTGTGGAAGCTGCCCTGCCTGCAGACTCTGCTGCCTTTTTGTATTTGTAAACTGCAAATAGGTTTTAAAGCATTATTCTGATAGAGGCTGGATTCACTTTATTCTTGTTCCCTAAGGGCTGACGTAAGGATTGGACTTAGGAGTGGATTTCATTAATAAAAACTGTTCAGATATTTCATGATTTAAGTATTTATTTAATCCTTCATTTTTTTTTTTTTTTTTTTTTTTTTTTTTTTTTTTTGCTCACATTACTTTTTTATTTCATTAAACCCAAATTATTGCAAACATCAGTTTCAGAACATTTTAGGGAGATGTTTAAACAAAAAGGCAACAAGAGATGTAATACACATACTACAGATTAATGTAGTTCAGAGAAAGTTTAAAATATTCTTTGACCAATGGAGATACTGAGAAACCACACACTCTGAAATAAAAATAGAGAATACAAGCAAATAGTACATATCTGCTTTTTAACTCTTCAAAATTTAAATGGCGCAGGTTAGCAAAAGCATACGAGATGGGTACTGAAAATGCTAAGTCTAACGTCTGAACACTCGGTCACATGCCTTCCAAAGCGGAGCTCTAACCAGAGGCCTAACTGTACCCTGTTGGCCTCTGCTCCCATCTCATACCTGAACACTCTCAGTCCCTTGCTTTCCAGAGGGGAGCTCTAATTACAGTCATAATTGTACCTTGTTGACCTCTACTCCCACACCTCTGAATTCTGTTTATTTCTTAGTCAAAGGAAATTCTGCTAGAGATCTAGGACCAGGATTAGAGACAGAATTACTATTATCCACTCCCAGGATAAACGGTGGAGGTGTTTGCCCCCAAAGATCTCTAATTCCCTGATTCTCTGCCCAATACAAACCCTTTAATAAGTGTACACTGCCATTTTAAAGCTTGCGAAAGGGAATGTCATATAACCCTGGACTTCATTCTCGTTATTTCCTACAAGCAGAGAGCAAGATAAGAAAGGGGCCCCTCAAGCTAAGAGGCATCTAATTAGAGACATGTATAGGTACCTAACATGTACTACCAATTAATGACACAAATTATTTGGGGAAATGAATTAGGGACGTTGCTTTGATTAAAAGGCTACCTACAAAGTCTCGTCTTTTATCCTTAGCTCTAATTCAGATACTTTATAATAGATAGTGGTTAATTTTAACGTTTGAGAGTAAACATTTAGCCTGCATAAGAGATACCTTTCCATAAAGTAAACATCTTATATATATTACAGTTTCTCTTTTAAACACAGCTCCGCTATACTTCTGATGCCCCTAAACATTAGTGTTAAGAGGCCACAGCTGCATTTTCAGAGCCACTGAAGTATCAGATATCCCTTTGCGGGCAAACACATCAGAGTGAGTAGTACTCAGTTAATTCAAAGCTGCATTGAACTGCTGGCTCTCAGATTTTACCTTGCCTAAGAAGCACCTGGAAGGCTCTGTGAAGTTCAGAACACTCAGCTCCCCCCCCCCCCCCCAGGGTTTCTGATTCAGTGGGTCTGGGGCAAGGCTGAGGCCAGGTGTTTCTAACAGGATTCCAGGGCTGCTGGTCTCTGGGTCAGACCTTGTAAACCACTCGTCCACCTGCTAATCCAGGTGCTCTTTCAGGAGCAATGCGCCCAGAGCCCACATGGCACTAAATTCTCCAGGGCTCTGTCCCAGGGGTTGTCTGAGAGGAGACCCACCTCTCGCTACCTCCTATATTGCAGCAGTAGCCCCCTGGCAACTAGAGGGTCCTTAACACTACTTGCTTAGCATTTCGGTTTTGCTGGACAGGGATGGGGCATGTGTCCTACCGTCCCCAGAAGGGCTGCAGTCTGTGTGTCCCCGGATGCCCTGGACCCTTACCCTCAGGGCAGGACCCACGCCTCTGGGGGACCCAAAGCCACAGCTACATGTCCCTCCCCAGGAGGTCTATCTCATCCAGCAGGAAGTCCATGTCCTCCCGGCTGACTTGAGGGCTGATCACCACCTGCCGGAAGAAGTTGACCTTCCCCCGGTGGGGCTGGTAGCCCAGCATGAGGCTCCCCTTCTTCATCATCCGCTCCTTAATGGCCGGGGCCACCAAATGAAGTTTTGCCCAGAACTCAGGTCCTTCCTCCATCTGTCTGAGGCTCGGTGGAATGTACCAAAAGCAAATATTGGCGTATTCAGGTTCCATCAGTAACTTGAATCCTTCTCTTTTCTTGATTTCTTCTACTAGGTACCTAGATAAAGCAAGAGCGCGGTTAACTCTTTCTTCAAGGCCTAATGTGCCCAGGGCCTTCCAGGCCATCCAGAACTTGAATGCATCTGGTCTCCTGCTGCATTGGATGGACTTGTCACCCGTGTCATAGCTGACATCATAGAATTTATCCTGCTGGAAGAGGTAAGACGCGTTGGCAGAGTAGCACCTCTTAAGAAGGTCAGATTTGTCTTTGACAAGGAAAGCGCAGCACTGAATCCCAGCCATCAACATCTTGTGTGGGTTCCACGCCACAGAATCAGCTCTGTGGATACCCTGCAAGAGCCTGCGGTGCTTCCTGGACATCAAGGCTGAGCCACCCCAAGAAGCGTCTACATGGAGCCAGAGGCCGTGCCTCTCGCAGATGTCCGCGATCTCATCCAGAGGATCGAAAGCCCCCAGCACCGTGGTACCGGACGTGGCACACACCAGGAACGGAGCTGCGCCCTCTTTCTTGGCCTCCTGCACGCGCTTCTCCAGCTCCTCAGGTATCATCTTACCTCTTCCATCTGTCTCCACAAAGCGCACATTCTCAGTACCGATCCCCAGAAAGGAAGCAGACTTCTTCATGGAGTAATGACACTCTGCAGATGTGAAAAGGATTAATCTTGGCAAGCCAGACAGCCCCTTTTCCTTAATACCAGGACAGTACTTGTATCTGGCTAAATTCATGGCATACATATTGGACACTGAACCACCTGGGTTAAATATTCCATCCCCTTCTTTCCAGCCAATAAATTCAATCATTTTCTTCAGAACCGCTTCTTCCACTAACAGAAACAACACTTGGGTTTAATGCTTCTGTCATAAATCTGGCTACCAAGGAGTAATAATCAAGTCCAGCATACAACTGGTTGAAAAATCTTGGATGGTCTTCTCACCGATGTCTGTAGCCTTCAAAACCACCTCCTCCATTATTAGTCTACAGGCATCTTCCACAAATTTTTCTCCTGCTTTTGCATCTGTTGTGGGGCCGTTCAGTATGACTCCATCCACGAGAACCACATTCTTTCTGCTCGGAACCATCTCTTGTGGACCGATATCTCCTGTATCTTTTCACACTTGCTGTTTTGTATCCTGAGATGGAGCAGATGCAGCTATTTGTCTACATAGTTTTTGGCTGGCAGGATCTGGATAAAGGAAGAGAGCTGGGGCTCTGATGCAGAGGACCACTGCTGGAATTCTGGGGCTACCACCTATTTGCTCTGAGACACTGGGCTAGTCACTCAACTCCACTGTCTCAGTCCCTTATCAATCTGTCATTTGGCCAGAGTCTGGTGGGGACAATTCATCTCTGTTCCACTAGATGTCAGCTGGACTAAGGCTGAAGGATCCACTTCCAAGATGGCCCCATCCCATGACTGGCAAATTCCTCTCCAGGTAAGACTCTCAGCGGGCAGGTTACACTTCTTGCATCAGGGGAGATGGATCCTGCTGGTGAGAGGCTCGCGGCCGCTCCTTGGTGCCCTCGTCCTCCTCCACCTCACGGCAGGCAGACCCCGCCGGCGCGTGAGGCCCGCGAGGCGGCGGCCGCGAAGGGCCGCGGCTTTTTTTTTTTTTTAATCCTTCATTTTTAATTAAAGTTCAACTACCCTGTTTCACATAGACTTAGCCTAGGAAAAAGTAAAGTTTACCTTTTATTCTGGCAGCATTAGTGTGAAATATTTG
>SNSB01084284.1:3555-16787 GCA_012922965.1 Capreolus pygargus | reverse complement strand
GAGTATAAGACACATTGCATCAGTGTCACTGTGAAGGAGAGGAGAGGAATAGCATAGTGCCTAGAGGGAAATTAGAGTGCATATATGTATTTTCAAAAGTTTTGTACAAAATGAGGTTTATCACTTTAAAGAATATTTAGAAAAACCAAAGAAAATAAGAAGAGAAAGTTAAGATCCAATTTAGAGAGGAAATAACTTATGGAGTAAGAACCCTGAAGAATCCTCTTAATGATAGAGTTTGGGACCCCTAGATAGCTTGATTCAAACAGGGAAATAAACTAAGATCTCACAGAAAATAGACAGGAAGATATCTGAGACCAAAAGTTTGTTAACAACTTTCTTGATGACATGAATGACATAATATTTGAGGTTTTCTTTTGAATGTAAACATAAGCGATGCTTTGAGTCCTCTATCCCCTCAGAAATATGTGGCCTTAAGGAAGGTGATGATTGCAGCTGAATACCGGAGGATGCTTCTGTTGTTCCGGGAGGAAGAGCAACTCATCTGGAGGCCCTGGAGAGAGGTCAACCAGATTTGTGAACAACTCAAGGAGAGTGTTTCAGAATGACTAAGTACAGAGAAAGTCTGAGAGAAATGCACAGAGAGCTGACCGAGATGCGCCACAAACCGGACACGGAGCTGGTCCATGTGAGAAAGGAGGGTCCATCTACAGAGAGAGAAACACTCTTCTGGAGGAACTGCTGTGACACTGAAATATTACCTATCCAGACAGATTGTAACAAAATCAACAAAATTCTGTGACCAGGGGCAAGTGAATTTTCTTGGCATAAATCTCACTATACATCCCACTAAACCCTTGTCACTCTCTGCTGTCCACACCCTGAGGACACTGAGGTTTTTTCTGGCATCTAGGTAAGATATTTAGAACTGGTATCAATTTTAAAGCACTCTATAATGTGAAGAGATGACTCATTGGAAAAGACCTTGATGCTGGGAGGGATTGGGGGCAGGAGGAGCAGGGGACGACAGAGGATGAGATGGCTGGATGGCATCACTGACTCAATGGACAAGGGTTTGAGTAAACTCCAGGAGTTGGTGATGGACAGGGAGGCCTGGCATGTTGAGATTCATGGGGTCACAAAAAGTGGGACACCACAGCAACTGAACTGAATGCATTTTACTGAGTTGTCTGTTTTACTTTAATTGTTATTATAAATGGTCAGTTTTCTCCTTGAACATAGCACTGGGCAATGAGTGACATTGGAAACCTAGATGTTGATGCATCATGACGCAGACCCTTCCTGCCCCCTTTTCTTCCTTAATGTGTCCTGAAGAAGCCCATCATGTTTTAGTTTAGGCTCTGTTATGAAGATAGCTTCTGAGTGTTCTCTAGAAAAGAATTAGAAAGCCATATCTTATACACAAACAGGAATACTAAAGAACATGAAAATGGATAGAACTCTCATGATTAACACGATCTTTTCTTTTTTGTGTTTCTTGATAGGGCTTGGAAAATGTATTGGAAAGGTGGGTATATACTAATGATTTTTGATTTCTGAAAAATGTGTTGTCTTTTTCATGAAACGGATTCACCGTTGTTCCTTGGGACCATGGGGAATTGATTTGAGATCCCCCCCCCACCCCCAAATTCCAGGATAAAGAATCCTTAGTACATAATTCCATAGTATTTGCAGAGAAATTCTAAGCATCTTCCTCTATGCTTTGCCATTTCTAGTCAATTTACTACAACTAACATATTACAGTGTAGATTAAATGCAACATAAGTCATTCCCTGGTATGTGGCATTTTCAAGTTTTACATTTTTGGAACTTTCTGTAATGTTTTTCTGATTTTTTTCCATTCAGAACAAGGGCAAAGGAGAAAGGAAGTTTAGACTGGGAATCTGGGATTGACCTGTACACACCGTGTATGAAGTATAGCTAGAAAAGTAGCTCTACAAGCTCCTATTGTAACATGAATGAATAAATAAATAAATAGCCCAGAATGTTCAGATTGAATCCATTTGTGAATCCACAGGTACAGAACACTAGCATATGTATTATCAATATCATCTTTTTGGCCATTTTAAAATTTTATTTCAAAAGAACTTTAAGGAGTTCTGATCCTTGGTCTCAGACGTTTCCTTTTCATTTGACTGAAAACAAATACACCTGAGAAAGTGAAAGTCGCTCAGTCGTGTCTGACTCTTTGAGACCTCATGGACTGTACAGTCCATGGAATTCTCCAAGCCAGAATACTGGAGTGGGTAGCCTTTCCCTTCTCCAGGGGACCTTCCCAACCCAGCAATTGAAGCCAGCTCTCCCACATTGAAGGTGGATTCTTTACCAGCTGAGCTACAAAGGAAGCCCAAGAATACTGGAGTGGGTAGCCTATCCCTTCTCCAGTGGATCTTCCCAAGGAGTTGAACCAGGGTCTCTTGCATTGCAGATGGTTTCTTTACCAACTGAGTTATGAGCAAAGCCCATATACCTGAGAACATGCTGACATTCTTGGCTTTGTTCCACCCACTCACCCCATCCTCTCCAACCTCACCAAAATAAAACTTAGTGAAGGAATTTTTCTAGGATATCACAGAGGAAGCACCTACCCTAGTGAGTTGGAAGGTGAGAAAATTATGAAAGAAGCATATTCCCTACACATGACAAGTGAGACTGTGATATTGCTGATACTGAGTAGCAGTGACTCAGCCTGTTGCATCACAGCAAGCCCCCTGCAGGCGGGACCTCACAGGGAGGTGCTTCCTGCTGCCCACACAAGAGAAGTGATTTTCAGGACCAGTGCAGCCAGGTTGGATGTCGGTCACTTTGCTGGATTGACAAGAGTAAACATATCTGGTCAGTGAACACTTTTTTTGACACAGAATGCATCCTTGATGACTACTTTCTGAGTGAAGTCTCAAAGGCTTAGCCTGAATTTCTTGCTCTCTGTAAAATGCCCAGGATCTTGGAATTGATGGAATTGAAGAAGGGAATGAAGTTGAGTGAGTGAAACCTTGGAATAATGTCTGAGAAAAATGGGAAAATTGAAATTTGAGATAGTTTCTATTTAGAAAAAAATATGGCAACATTTTTATATTCTCATGTGAGTAAAATATATTGTATATGCAAATCACCAAAAGTAGAAGAATTCTGACAACATATCCTGGAGTGAAATCTGCTGTTTTGCAATGCTCACGTGATTAGCCTTTGGTCTTTACATGGAACTGATGTCCTTTGTTACAGGACTGACTTGGCACAGATGCGGACACCTCAGCCAGTGAACCCAGAGCTCCCTTCCTGGCCTGTCTCTGGATTCCTACAAATGCTGAACAACTTCAGAGGTAAGAGTCAGCTTTTTGATGATCAGGGCTTCATTTCTTTAGACCCTCTCAGCTTAGGAACGAGCCTTTCTTCATTTGTGATATGTATTCTTGGACATGAAGAATAACTTCCTGAAGTTGTTAACATCTTTTCTGCCACTATAGTCAGATTTCAAACACCAAGGTTGACGTTTGCCACCTGTAGTTTCCTGAAAATGCCAATCCAGACACAGATATTTAGATATATTTGACACCGGCAGCAGCAGAGAATCAAAGTTCCTGATTCTCTGCATTCTCTCAGTATTTGGTGACATCCCTCTGGGATTTTGATGATTCTTATAATGTGCTGTGGGATCTCATTGCTGTTTTAAAGCCCTTTGCTTTTCAGGCATTTTATTTTATTTATTTATTTTTTCACTCTCTTCATTTTCTCTTATTCTTTGTCCCTTGAGTAAGCAGCCAGTCTTTTATTTTGTTCATTTGTGTGTTTAACATCCTTTTGTGAGATTGATTGCAAGGCATATTGGGATGGGGTCTGAGGATTTTTAACTGCAAAGAAGCTTCATAAAACTCAATATGAATCTCAATTCAGACTGAGACAGTTGTCATTTACATTCTTAAGGACAAAAGGGACGACAGAAGGGACATCTCTCAGCAGAGTGCGCTTCTCTCATGCATCCCAGAGAAGAGTGGGTATCTGTTTCTTTCTCCACAGATTCACAGAATCTCAGAGACTGCTGGATTTCAGAAGGCACTCACCTGCTGAATCTTGAGAGTGCAGAAAGAGCTCACTGCTCAATCTTGAGATTGCAGATGGTGGAAATACCACTGAGGTGACTGAACTGCAGGGACCATACATCTCCTCAAAACCTAGAAGACATGCTGCATAAAAGCCAAGGTGACTGGTCCAGAGAAGACAATGTACAGTTACTGGAATGTAAAAGCAAACAAACAAACAAAAAATTCCATCCAGTGACAAGCCCATGTTCAAAATAACCGAGTCAGTGACAGACTGGGAAAAAGGAGCTTGTAAGGAATTTTCTGGGGAAATGTACAAATTTAAATGGTCAGAGATTTCCCGTAATGTGAGAAAGCTTCACACTTTGACAGAATTAGTCCTGGGAGCTAAGAGAAATGCTAACAATCATTACAAAAGCAGAAACCATAAGAAACATCTTGACTTACCCAAGAACCCCTTGACAGCTTATCTCTGCTTTTTTAAAGAGATGAGAACTCAGTACCTCCAAAAACACCCCACGGTGAGCAACCAGGAGCTGACCAAGGGTCTGTCTGAAGACTACAGGAAGCTGCCGGAACAGCTCAAGCTGAACTACAGTCAAGATTTCCAGAAAGGAGGAGGTGCTAAGAGGGTGGAGGAATAGGATGGGGAGACCACATTCTCCTCTACAAATTCATCAAAAGAACATTTGAACACAGAGCAAACACCACAAAACAACTTCTGATTGCTAGCAGAGGAAATCAGGCACCCAGAGAGGCAGCCCATTGTCTTTGAAAGGAGGTAGGATAAAATAAAGAAGATAAAAAGACAAACGAGCTAGGGACAGAGACCTGTCCTGGGAAGGGAGTCTTAAGAGAGGAAGTTTCCAAACACCAGGAAACCCTCTCACTGGTGGGTCTGGGGGAAGTTTTCAAATCTCGGAGGGCAGCCTAACTGGGAGGAAAAATAAATAAAACCCACAGATTACATGCCCAAAAGCAACTCCCAGCAGAAAAGTGATGCACAGTTTCACCACCAGCAAGTGAGGACTGAACAGACAGGAGCGGGCGGCATTGCTTAGGGTAAGGCCTGAATGCCCTGAGGGCAATCGGAGGAAGCTAACGTCAGATAGCAATTTAAACTATAGGAATAGCAAGAGAGAGAGAGAAAAGTAACCTGCAAAAAGCCCTAACTGAAGATATTGCCAGCCCGTTTGCAGAAAAATGGAAGGACTGAGTAATTACAGAGAAGAGCTAGCCAGCTGCGGACTGGCCCATCCTACGCCAGAGGCAGGAGGCAGGGGGGAGGGTAAAGGGGCAAACTCAACCCCAGAGAAGGCATCCCCTACCAAACTGCAAACAGGCTTCCAGTTTCTAATCAAAGATTTCCTGAGATTCTGGATGGTTGACATCCACTGGGAGAGTTGCAGCTAGAGACCACTTCCCAGAACAGACACAAGGCGCACCCTACCGGCACGCAGAAACTGAGGCTGGGACCTTGGAGGGGATAAGGTGCGCTGCACCTGGGGAGGGCCCGCTCATCAAGCTCCTGGCTGCCTGAGCTGCTCCAGCGGGGGAAGGCACAAAACACAGGCCCAACTGAGTCTGGGCTTTTGTGAAGAACCTGAAAACCAAACCTGAGCGGCTTAGGCCTGGAAAGTGCATGCAACTCAGGGCCCGCTCCCTGTAGAGCAGCCTGGAGCCTAAGCAGTGTAGACGGGGAAAGCACACACGCCGTGAGCGGGGGCAAACCCAGTGTGGCCAGAACACTGCGAGTGCTCCCCACACACGCCAGTGATATTGGTCTGCAGTGCCCCTCCCTCCCCACAGCATACCTGAACAAGCGAACCTAAACAAGAGACCACCTCCACTCACTCGTGTTGGAGCAGAAATTAGACATGAAGAGGCCTGCAAACAGTAGCCAAATAAACAAAGGGAACCGCTTTAGAAGTGACAGGTGCAACAGATTAAAATCCATGTAGATAACACCAACTACACTGGAAGGGGCTTATAGATATTGAGAAGTGTAAGCTGGAACAAGGAGCTATCTGAAATGGAACCAAACCCACGCTGTCTGCAACAGCTCCAGAGAAATTCCTAGATATATTTTGTTCTATTTTTTAATTAAAAAAATTATTTTTATTTTTTTCTTTTATTTTTTTAAGTCCTCTATCACTTCTCTATTACTCCTTAAGTTTTACTTTCATAACCCACTATAACCTTGCAAAAAAAAAAAGACCCTATTTTTAAAGCAAACTTCATATATATTTCTTAAATTTTCTGTTTTTGTTCTTAATATTGTATTTTTAAGAGTCTAACCTCTACTCTAGATTTTTAATCTTTGTTTGTCAGTATTTGATATCAATTTTGGACATTTAAGAAACCAATATTCAGTACCCATTTTTACTCAGGAGGTGATGATTACTCTCTCCTGCTTTTGACTCTCCTTTTTCTCCCCCAAATCACCTCTATTTCCTCCCTCCCCCTTCTCTTCTCAATCCAATTCTGTGAATCTCTGTGGGTGTTCTGGGCTACTGAGAACACTTAGGGAACAGAGTACTGTGTAGATCTGTCTCATTCCTCTTGAGTCCCCCCTTTTCTCCTTATGCTCATCTCTATCTCCTTCCTCCCTCTCCTCTTCCTCATATAACTCTGTGAACCTCTCTGGGTATCCCTCACTGTGGAGAATGTTTTCACCATTAACCTAGAAGTTTGATTATCAGTGCTGTATTAGGAGAAGTCTCGAGGCTACTGGAAGAATAATACTGAAATCCAGAGGCAGGAGACTTAACCCCAAAACCTGAGAACACCAGAGAACTCCTGACTACAGGGAACATTAAGTAATAAGAGATCATCTAAAAGCCTCCATACCTACAATGAAACCAACCACCACCCAAGAGCCAATATGTTCCAGAGCAAAACATACCACACAAATTCTCCAGCAATGCAGCAACATAGCCTTGAGCGTCAACATACAGGCTGCCCAAAGTAACACCAAACACATAGACCCATCTCAAAACTCACTACTGGACACTCCATTGCACTCAAGAGAAGAACTTCAGCTCCACCCACCAGAACACCAACACAAGCTTCCCTAACCAGGAAACCTTGACAAGCCAATGTCCAACCCCACCCACTGGGAGAAACCTCCACAATAAAAAGGAACCACAGACCATCAGAATACAGAAAGCCCACTCCAGACACAACAATCTAAATGATGAAAAGGCAGAGAAATACCCAACAGGTAAAGGAACATGAAAAATGCCCACCAAGCCAAACAAAAGAGGAGGAGAAAGGGAATCTACATTAAAAAGAATTTAGAATAATGATGATAAAAATGATCCAAAATCTTGAAAATAAAATGGAGTTACATATAAATTGCCTGAGACAAGGATTGGGAAGATGCAAGGAATGTTTAACAAGGACCTAGAAGAAATAAACAACAGTCAATTAAAAATGCATAATGCAATAAATGAGATCAAAAACACTGTGGAGGGACCCAACAGTAGAATAATTGAGGCAGAAGATAAGGTAAGTGAGGTAGAAGACAAAATTGTGGAAATAAATGAAGCAGAGAAGAAAAAAGAAAAGGAATCAAAAGAAATGAGGACAACCTCAGGGACCTCTGGGACAATGTGAAATGTCCCAACATTCGAATCATAGGAGTCCCAGAAGAAGAAGACAAAAAGAAAGGCCAAGAGAAAATACTCAAGGAAATAATAGCTAAACACTTCACTAAAATGGGGAAGGAAATAGTCACATAGGTCCAAGAAACCCAGAGAGTCCCAAACAGAATAAACCCAAGGCGAAACACTCCAAGACACAAATTAATCAAATTAACAGAGATCAAACACAAAGAACAAATATTAAAAGCAGCAAGGGAGAAACAACAAATAACACACAAAGTGATTCCCATAAGGATAACAGCTGATCTATCAATAGAAACTCTTCAGGCCAGAAGGGAATGGCAGGACATATTTAACGTAATGAAAGAGAATAACCTACAACCCAGATTACTGTACCCAGCAAGGATCTCATTCATATATGAAGGAGAATTTTAAAGTTTTACAGACAAGCAAAAGCTGAGAGAATTCAGAACCACCAGACCAGCTCTTCAACAAATGCTAAAGGATCTTCTCTAGACAGGACACACAGAAAGGTTGTATAAACGGGAACCCAAAACAACAAAGAAAATGCCAACGGGACCATACCTATCAATAATTACCTTAAATGTAAATGGATTGAATGCCCCTACCAAAAGACAAAGACTGGCTGAATGGATAAAAAAATAAGACCACCATATATGCTGTCTACAAGAGACTCACCTCAAAACAAGGGACACATACAGACTGGAAGAGAAGAGCTGGAAAGAAAATACTTCACACAAACAGAGACCAAAAGAAAGCAGGAGTCACAACACTCATGTCAGATAAAATAGACTTTCAAATAAAGGCTGTGAAAAGAGACAAAGAAGGACACTACATAATGATCAAAGGATCAATCCAAGAAGGAGATATAACAATTATAAATATATATGCACCCAACATAAGAGCACAGCAATATGTAAGGCAAATGCTAACAAGTATGAAAGGGGAAATTAACAATAACATAATAATAGTGGGAGATTTTAATATCCCTTCATACATATGGATAGAGACTAAACAGAATATTAACAAGGAAACGCAATCTTTAAATGACACAATGGACCAGCTAGACCTAATTGATATCTATAGGACATTTCACCCCCAAACAATCAATTTCACCTTTTTGTCAAGTGCACAAAGAACCTTCTCCAGAATAGATCACACCCTGGGTCATAAATCTAGCCTTGGTAAGTTCAAAAAAATATTGAAATTATTCCAGTCATCTTTTCTGACCATGATGCAGTAAGATTAGATCTCAAATAAAGGGAAAAAAAAACTATTAAAAACTCAAACATATGGAAGCTAAATAACACACTTCTGAATAACCAACAGATCATAGAAGAAATCAAAAAAGAAATCAAAATATGCATAGAAATGAGTTAAAATGAAAACACAACAACCCAAAACCTATGGGGCTCTGTAAAAGCAGTGCAAAGGGGAAGGTTCATAGCATTACAGGCTTAACTCAAGAAATAAGAAAAAAAGTCAAATAAATAACCTAAATCAACACCTAAAGCAACTACAGAAGGAAGAAATGAAGAAACCCAGGGTTAGTAGAGGAAAAGAAATCTAAAAAATTTAGGGCAGAAATAAATGCAAAAGAAACAAAAGAGACCATAGCAAAAATCAACAAAGCAAAAAGCTGGCTTTTTGAAAAGATAAACAAAATTGACGAAGCATCAGCCACACTCATTAAGAAACAAAGGGAGAAGAACCAAATCAACAAAATTAGAAATGAAAATGGAGAGATCACAACAGACAACACTGAAATACAAAGGATCATAAGAGACTACAACCAGCAGCTCTATGGCAATAAAATGGACAACTTGGAAGAAATGGACAAATTCTTAGAAAAGTATAACTGTCCAAAACGGAACCAGGAAGAAATAGATTTTAACAGACCCATCACAAGCACGGAAATAGAAACTGTAATAAGAAATCTTCCAGGAGACAAAAGCCCAGGACAAGATGGCTTCACAGCTGAATTCTACCAAAAATTTAGAGAAGACCTAACACCTAACTTACTCAAACTCTTCCAGAAAATTGCAGAAGAAGGTAAACTTTCAAACTCATTCTATGAAGCCACCATCATCCTAATTCTAAAACCAGACAAAGACACCACAAAAAAAGAAAACTACAGGCCAATATCACTGATGAGCATAGATGCAAAAATCCTTAACAAAAGTTTAGCAAACAGAATCCAACAACATATTAAAAAGATCACACATCATGACCAAGTGGGCTTTATCACCACATTAACAAACTGAAAGATAAAAACCATATGATTATATTAATAGAGGCATAAAAAGCCTTTGACAAAGTTAAAAGTCCATTTATGATTTTAAAAAAACTCTTCAGAAATCAGGAATAGAAGGAACATACCTCAACACAATAAAAGCTATATGTGACAAACCCACAGCAAACATTATCCTCAATGGTGAAAAGTTGAAAGTATTTCCCCTAAAATCAGGAACAAGACAAGGGTGCCCACTCTCACTGCTACTATTCAGCATAGTTTTGGAAGTTTTAGCCATAGCAATGAGAGCAGAAAAAGAAATAAAAGGAATCCAGATAGGAAAAGAAGAAGTAAAACTCTCACTGTTTGCAGATGACATTATCCTCCATATAGAAAACCCTAGAGACTCTACCAGAAAATTACTACACTAATCAATGAATATAGGAAAGTTTCAGGATATAAAATGAAGACACAGAAATCCATTGGATTCCTATACACTAACAATGAGAAAACAGAAAGACAAATTAAGGAAACAATACCACTCACCATTGCAACAAAAAGAGTAAACTACTTAGGAGTATATCTACCTAAAGAAACAAAAGACTTATACATAGAAAACTATAAAACACTGATGAAAGAAATTAAAGAGGACACAAATAGATTCAGAAATATACTGTGTTCATGGATTGGAAGGATCAATATTGTGAAAATGAGTATACTATCCAAAGCAATCTATAGATTCAATGCAATCCCCATCAAGTTACCAACGGTATTCTTCACAGAACTAGAACAAATAATTTCACAATTTGTATGGAAATACAAAAAAAACCTCGAATAGCCAAAGTAATCTTGAGAAAGAAGAATGGAATGGGAGGAATCAACCTGCCTGGCTTCAGGCTCTACTACAAAGCCATAGTCATCAAGACAGTATGGTACTGGCACAAAGACAGAAATATAGATCAATGCAACAAAATAGAAAGCCCAGAGACAAATCCACCTTATCTATGGACATCTTATCTTTGACAAAGAAGGCAAAAATATACAAAGGAAAAAAGACAACGTCTTTAACAAGTGGTGCTGGGAAAACTGGTCAACCACTTGTAAAAGAATGAAACTAGAAATCTTTCTAACACCATACACAAAAATAAACTCAAAAAGGATTAAAGATCTAAATGTAAGACCAGAAAATATAAAACTCCTAGAGGAGAACATACACAAAACACTCTCCAACATAAATCACAGCAGGATCCGCTATGACACACCTCCCAGAATATTGGAAATAAAAGCAAAAAATAAACAAATGGGACCTGATTAAACTTAAAAGCTTTTGCACAAGAAAGGAAACTATAAACAAGGTGAAAAGACAGCCTTCAGAATGGGAGGAAATAATAGCAAATGAAGCAACAGACAAAGGATTAATATCAAAAATATACAAGCAACTCCTACATCTCAATTCCAGAAAAATAAATAACCCAATCAAATAATGGGCCAAAGATCAACCAGACATTTCTCCAAAGAAGAAATACAGATGACTAAATAACACATGAAACAAACACATGAAAAGATGCTCAACGTCACTCATTATCAGAGAAATGCAAATCAAAACCACAATGAGGTACCATTACACGCCAGTCAGAATGGCTGCTATACAAAAGTATACAAGCAATAAATGCTGGAGAGGGTGTGGAGAAAAGGGAACCCTCTTACACTGTTGGTGTGGATGCAAACTAGTACAGCCACTGTGGAGAACAGTGTGGAGATTCTTTAAAAAACTGGAAATATAACTGCAATATGACCTAGCAATCCCACTTCTGGGCATACACATTGAGGAAACCAGATCTGAAGGAGACATGTGTACCCCAATGTTCATCGCAGCACTGTTTATAATAGCCAGGACATGGAAGCAACCTAGATGACCAGCAGCAAATGAATAAGGAAGCTGTGGTTCATATACCCTATGGAATATTACTCAGCCATTAAAAAGAATTCATATGAATCATTTCTAATGAGATGGATGAAACTGGATCCCATTATACAGTGTGAAGTAAGCCAGAAAGATAAAGACCAATATAGTATACTAATGCACATATATGGAATTTTAAAAATTTGGTAATGATAACCCAATACGCAAAACAGAAAAAGAGAGACAGATGTACAGAACAGACTTTTAGACTCTGTGGGAGAAGGCAAAGGTGGGATGTTCAGAGAGAACAGCACTGAAACAAGTGTACTATCAAGGGTGAAACAGATCACCAGCCCAGGTTGGATGCATGAGACAAGTGCTCAGGTCTGGTGCACTGGGAAGACCCAGAGGGATGGGATGGAGAGGGAGGTGGGAGAGGGGATTGGGATGTGGAACACATGTAAATCCGTGGCTGATTTGTGTCAATGTTTGGCAAAAACCACTACAATATTGTAAAGTAATTAGCCTCCAACTAATAAAAATAAATGAAAAAAAAAAAAGAAAGAAAGAAAGAAAGAAAGCTGTGGTACATATACACAATGGAATATTACTCAGCCATTAAAAAGAATTCATTTAAATCAGTTCTAATGAGATGGATGAAACTGGAGCCCATTATACAGAGTGAAGTAAGCCTGAAAGATAAACATCAATACAGTATACTAACACATATATATATGGAATTTAGAAAGATGGTAACGCTAACCCTATATGCAAGACAGAAAAAGAGACACAGATGTATAGAACAGACTTTTAGACTCTTGGGAGAAGGCGAGGGTTGGATGATCTGAGACAACAGCATCGAAACATGTATATTATCACGTGTGAAACAGATCGCCAGTCCAGGTTGGATTCATGAGAAAAGGCTCAGGGCTGGTGCCCAGATGGATGGGATGGGGAGGGGGTTGGGAGGGGTGTTTAGGATGGGCAACACATGTAAATCCATGGCTGATTCACGTCAAAGTATGGCAAAAACCACTGCAATATTGTAAAGTAATTAGCCTCCAACTAATAAAAATAAATGAAAAAAAAAAAAAAAACAACTTTTTTTTCCAGAAAGAGAAACAGGAGTTTCAGAAGAAAATGGCTTTTTTCAGAGAACAGTAACCTGATCTACTCCAGATCTCCAAGAAACCTGATGTAGCCAAAGGAAGTGTCAAAGCAAAGTGCCAAAGAAGTTTCAAGAAAATGTGCAAAAAAGTGACGTCTCCCCCAGAAAACAATTTACCGATGAAGTGGAAATTCCACAGCGAGCCCAAGAAGCCCCCGATGAATGGCTCTCACAAGTGCTACCAGAATCTCTGGTCGAACAGGGAGCTGAAAAAATACACTGCTTACAGAGAGGAGACCTGTGCTAAGCATAAGAACATGAGTGTGACGGGGGGCCCAAACCC
>SNSB01083940.1:9791-23895 GCA_012922965.1 Capreolus pygargus | reverse complement strand
ACCCGTCTCAAGTCTATAGGAACACCAATTTCAGCACAGGACCTCGAAGAAAGCTCCATGCACCCCATATCGTCTCGAGATGTGAGCTGATTCCCAGGATTCTATTTAAGGGGTAGGCCAGCTTCCCACAAGCATCTCAACAGGAGCCTTCCCTCAGCAATTGGTATGTGAGAGGGACCCTGAATATGCTGCCTCACATGCAGTGGATACTGAGATTCCCTGATTCGAAAGAAAGTCAGATTTCCTTGCAGTGACATGAATGAAGGCTTGTCTTTAATCTCACAAGATAAAGGGATGTCTGAATCTTCTGTGCAGTCCCTAGAGAAAGCCCTAGGTCCCAGCCTCATCTGGACAGTTGGCCTCATATCCCTTGACAGCTCGAGAGGCCCACGGAGTTCAGTGCTTCAAAAGGTGCCGAGGCGTGACTCTTCTTGAAAATTGAAAGGAATCCTAATATCTCTGTGGAAACAAGAAAGGGACCTTGGTCTCCCACCTCACCACCAGAGGGGTCTGTATTATTCTGCCAAACCTAGTTTAGATTCTTGAGGTGTCCGTCCTAACTAGAAAGGAGTCCTGACTTCGCTGAACAAAGTGGATTTTCGAATGGCATCCCCGCTGTAACTCGAGAATATACCCCAGGTTCCTGCCGCAACTCAAGAAATCCCATGAGACTTCCCCCTCGTCGTGAGATGAGGCCCGAATCCCCTGCATTGGGTGCAGATCAATTCCATGTTCCCAATCAAACACATAAGGAGCCTCAATGTGCTTGATGCAACACCAAAGAGTCCACAAGACCCCTGTCACAAGACGAGAGGAAAACTGCTGTCTCCTCAGGAATGCAAAATAGCTCGGTGTACCCCAAGTCAACTCGAGATGAAGCCCATTTCCCATTCATTGCCTCCATAGCTATCCCGTGTTCCACACCATACAGAACAAGTGGCTTGACTTCATTTAGGAAACTACAGTGATTCCCTGAAACACCTGTCTCAAGCCTATATGAATATTAATTTCAGTACAGCAACTCGAGGAAAGATCCATGCACCCCATATCGTCCCAAGATGAGAGCTGATTCAGTGTCTTTGAATAAAGAGGTGAGCCAACTTTCCACAAGCACCTCAAGAGGAGTTTTCCCTCAGCAGTAGGGATGTGAGAGGGACCCTGTGTTTTCTGTCTCAAGTGAAATGGACCCCGAGAGGCCCGGACTCAAGAAAGCCAGATTTCCCTGCAGTGGCTTAAATTCAGGCTCGTCTTTCATCTCACAAGATGAAGGCATGTCTGAATCCCCTGTGGAGACCCTAGAGAAAGCCGTAGGTGTCTGCCTCATCTGGACAGGGGTCCTCACATCCCTTTGAGCCCTAGAGAGGCACACGGAATTCAATGCTTCATAAGGTGACGATGCCTGGCCCTTCTTGAAAATGGATAGGAATCCCAAAATCACTGTGCCAACTAGAAAGTGAACCTCGGTCTCCTGCCTAAACTCCAGAAGCGTCCGTATTGTTCTGCGAAGCCCAGTTAAGACTCCTGAGGTGTCCATCTGAACTAGAGAGGAGCCCTGACGTCGCTGAAAAAACAAAAGTTGTTAATGACTACCCATGTCGTAACTCGAGAATGTACTGCAGGTTCCCACCGCAACTCGAGAATAACCATGAAACTTCCCCCTTGGTGAGAGATGAGGTCCGATTCCCCTGCATTGCGTGCAGAGCAATGCCTTGTTCCCAATCAAAGAGGTAAGGAGCCTTGATTTGCTTCATGGAACTACAGAGAGTCCCACCTAAATCCTCCCAAGTCTAGAAGGACACTGATGTCACCGCAGGAATGTGAAATAGCTCGGTGTAGCCCAAATCAACTTGAAATGATGACCCATTCCCCTGCATTGGCTTCAGAGCAATGCCCCGTTCCCCATCATACAGCACAATTGGCTTGGCTTCCTTTGGGCAACTCCAGAGATTCCCTGAGACACCCGTCTCAAGTCTATGGGAACACCAATTTCAGCACAAGAACACGAGGAAAGCTCCCTGCACCCCATATCGTCTCGAGAAGAGAGCTGATTTCCAGGAGTCTATTAAAGAGTTAGGCCACCTTCCCACAAGCAGCTCAAGAGGAGCCCTCCTTCAGCAATCAGTATGTGAGAGGGACCCTGAATTTGCTGCCTCTCGTGCAGTGGATACCGAGTTTCCCTGACTCGAAAGAAAATCGGATTTCCTTGCAGTGGCTTGAATGCAGGATTATCTTTCATCTGACAAGATAAGGGGATGTCTGAATCTTCTGTGCTATCCCTAGAGAAAGCCCTAGGTCCCAGCCTCATCTAGACAGGGGACTTCACATCCCTTGACACCTCGAGAGGCCCACGGAGTTCAATGCTTAAAAAGATGCCAAGGCCTGACTCTTCTTGAAAATTGATAGGAATGCCAATATCTCTGTGGAAACTAGAAAGGGACACATGGTTTCCCACCTCACCTCCATAAGCGTCTGTATTATCCTGCCAAACCTGGTTTAGATTCCTGAAGTGTCCGTCAAAACTAGACAGGAGTCCTGACTTCGCTGAACAAAGTGGGGTTTCCAATGGCCTTTCCCGCTCTAACTCAAGAATATACCCCAGTTTCCTGCCGCAACTGGAGAAATCCCATGAGACATACCCCTCGGCAGGAGATGATGCCCGAATCCCCTGCCTTGGGTGCAGAGCAATTCCGCTTTCCCAATCAAGCATGAAAGCAGCCTCAATGTGCTTGATGGAACACCGGAGAGTCCCCAAGACCACTGTCACAAGACGAGAGGGACACTGCTGTCATCTCAGGAATGCAAAATAGCTCTGTGTACCCCAAGTCAACTCGAATTGAAGCCCATTTCCCCTTAATTGGCTCCATAGCTATCTCGTGTTCCACAGCATACAGAACAAGTGGCTTGACTTCCTTTAGGAAACTACAGAGATATCCTTAGACACCAGTCTCAAGTCTATATGAATATTAATTTCAGTACAGCAACTCGAGGAAAGCTCCATGTATACCATATCGTCCCAAGATGAGAGCTGATTCCCTGCCTTTGACTGAAGAGGTGAGCCAAGTTTCCACAATCACCTCTAGTGGAGTTTTCCCTCAGCAATAGGGATGTGAGAGGGACCCTGTGTTTTCTGTCTCAAGTGGAATGGTCCGCGAGAGGCCCTGACTCAAAAGAAGGCCGGATTTCCCTGCAGTGGCTTAAATTCAGGCTCGTCTTTCATCTCACAAGATGAAGGGATTTCTGAATCCCCTGTGGAGACCCTAGAGAAAGCCATAGGTCTCCACCTCATCTGGACAGGGGGAATCACATCCCTTTGACACCTCAGGAGGCACACGGAATTCAATGCTTCAAAAGGTGACTATGCCTGACTCTTTTTGAAAATGGATAGGAATCCCGATATCACTGTTCCAACTAGAAAGTGAACCTCAGTCTCCTGCCTCATCTCCAGAACCGTCCGTAATATCCTGAGTAGCGTAGTTTAGGTTCCTGAGGTGTCCAAAGTAACTAGACAGGAGTCCTGACGTTGCTGAACAAACAAAAGTTTTTAATGGCTACCCCAGCCGTAACTCGAGAACATACCCCAGGTTCCCTCCACAACCCAAGAAAAACCATGAGACTTCCCACTCGCTGAGAGATGAGGGCCGATTCCCCTGCATTGCATGCAGAGCAGTGCCTTGTTCCCAATAACAGGGAAGGAGCCTTGATTTGCTTGACGGAACTAGAGTCCCCCAGAAATCCCTCACAAGTCTAGAAGAAGTCTGATGTCTTCGCAGGAATGTGAAATAGCTCGGGGTAGCCAAAATCAACTGGAGATTAAGCCCGATTCCCCTGCATTGGCTCCAGAGTAATTCCCTCTTCCCCATCATACACGACAAGTGGCTTGACTTCCTTTAGGCAACTATCGAGATTCCCTGAGACACACGTCTCAAGTCTATTGGAACACCAATTTCAACACAGGAACTCGAGGAAAGCTCCATGCACACCATATTGTCTCTAGGAGAGAGCTGATTCCCAGGATTCTTTTGAACAGGTAGGCCAACTTTCCACAAGCTCCTCAAGAGGAGCCTTCCCTAAGCAATAGGTATGTGAGAGGTACCATGAGTTTGCTGCCTCAAGTGAAGTGGATACCGAAATTCCCTGACTAGAAATGAGGTCGGATTTCCCTGAAGTGGCTGGAATGCAGGCTCATCTTTCATCTCATAAGATGAAGGGATGACTGAATCCTCTGTGGAGACCATAGAGAAAACCCTAGTTCCTCGCCTCATCTGGACAGCGGGCCTCACATCCCTTGACACCTCGAGAGGCTCTTGGAGTTCAATGGTTCAAAAGGTGACGAGGCCTGACTCTTCTTGAAAATTGATAGGAATCGCAATATCTCTGTGGAAACTAGAAAGGGACTCTTGGTCTCCCACCTCACCTCCAGAAGCGTCTGTATTATCGTGCCAATCCTAGTTTAGATTCCTGAGGTGTCCATCGTAACTAGACAGGTGTCCTGACTTCGCTGAACAAAGTGGAGTTTCGAATGGCCATATCTGCTGTAACTTGATAGTATACCCCAGGTTCCTGCCGCAACTCGGGAAATCCCATGAGACATCTCCCTCACCGGGAGATGAGGCTCAATTCCCCTGCATTGCGTGCAGAGCAATCCCGTATTCCCAATCAAACACGTAAGGAGCCTCAATGTGCTTGATGGAACACCAGAGAGTCCCCAAGAACACTGTCACAAGATGACATGAACATTGATGTCACCTCAGGAATGCAAAATAGCTTGGTGTACCCCAAATCAACTCGAGATGAAGCCCATTTCCCCTTCATTGGCTCCATAGCTATCCTGTGTTCCACAGCATACAGTACAAGTGGCTTGAGTTCCTTGAGGAAACTACAGAGATTCCCTGAGACACCCGTCTCAAGTCTATATGAATATTAATTTCAGTACAGCACCTCGAGGAATGCTCCATGCACCTAATATCGTCTCAAGATGAGAGCTGATTCCTTTTCTTTGACTGAAGAGGTGAGCCAACTTTCCACAAGCACCTCGAGTGGAGTTTTCCCTGAGCAATAGGTATGTGAGAGGGACCCTGCGTTTTCTGTCTCAAGAGGAATGGATCGCGAGAGGTCCCGACTCAAAAGAAGGCCAGATTTCCCTTCAGTGCCTTAAATTCAGGCTCGTGTTTCATCTAACAAGAATCCCCTGTGGAGACCCTAGAGAAAGCCGTAGGTCTCTGGCTCATGTGGACAAGGGGAATAACATCGCTTTGACACCTCGAGAGGCACACGGAAGTCAATGCTTCAAAATGTGATGATGCCTGACTCTTTTTGAAAATGGTTAGGAATCCCAATATCACTGTTCCAACTAGAAAGTGAACCTCGGTCTCCTGCCTCACCTCCAGAAGCGTCCGTATTGTCCTGCCAAGCGTAGTTTAGATTCCTGAGGTGTCCATCGTAACTAGACAGGAGTCCTGATGTCGCTGAACAAACAAAAGTTTTTAATGGATACCCCCGCCGTACCTCGAGAACATACCCCAGGTTCCCGCCACAACTCGAGAAAAACCATGAAACTTCCCCCTCGCTGAGAGATGAGGCCAGATTCCCTTGCATTGCATGCAGAGCAATGCCTTCTTCCCAATCAAACAGGGAAGGAGCATTGATTTGCTTGACGGAACTACAGAGTCCCCCAGAAATCCCTCACAAGTCTAGAAGAACTTTTATGTCACCGCAGGAATGTGAAATGGCTCGGGATAGCCCAAATCAACTCGAGATTAAGCCCAATTCCCCTGCATTGGTTCCAGAGCAATTCCCTTTTCCCCATCATACACGACTAGTGGCTTGGCTTCCTTTGGGCAACTCCAGTGATTCCCTGAGACACCCGTCTCAAGTCTATAGGAACACCAATTTCAGCACAGGAATTCGAGGAAAGCTCCATGCACCCTATATTGTCTCGAGAAGAGAGCTGATTCCCAGGATTCTATTAAAGAGGTAGGCCACCTTCCCACAAGCACCTCAAGAGGAGCCTTCCCTCAGCAATAGGTATGTGAGAGGGACCCTGAATTTGCTGGCTCACATGCAGTAGATACCGAGATTCCCTGACTTGAAAGAAAGTCGGATTTCTTTGCAGTGGCTTGAATGCAGGCTCGTCTTTCATCTCACAAGATAAGGGGATGTCTGAGTCTTCTGTGCAGTCCCTAGAGAAAGCCCTAGGTCCCAGCCTCATCTGGACAGGGGGCCTCACATTCCTTGACACGAGAGGAAGACCGAGTTCAATGCTTCAAAAGGTGACGATGCCTGACTCTTTTTGAAAATTGATATGAACCCCAATATCACTGTGCCAACTAGAATGGGATGCTTGATATCCCACCTCACCTACAGAAGCGTTCGTATTGTCCTGCCAAGCCAACTTAAGATTCCTGAGATATCCGTCTTAACTAGACAGGAGTAATTACGCCATTGAACAAACTCGAGTTTTGACTGGCTATCCCCGCCGTAACTCGAGAATATAGCCCAGGATTCTGCCGCAATTCGAGAACACCCATGAGACTTCACCAACTCCCTGAGTTGAGGACCGAATCCCCTGCATGGGGTGCAGAGCAATTCCGTGTTCCCAATTCAACACGTAAGGGGCCTCAATTTGCTTCACCGAACTCTAGAGAGACCCCCAGAAGACCCTCACACGTCCAGAAGGTCACTGATGTCACCACAGGAATGTGAAATAGCTCGGTGTAGATCAAATCAACTCGAGATTAACCCTGATTCCCCTACATTGGCTCCAGAGCAATTTCCTGTTCCATATCATACATGACAAGTGGCTTGACTTCCTTTAGGCAACTACCGAGATTCCCTGAGACACACATCTCAAGTCTATAGGAACACCAATTTCAGCACAGGAACTCAATGAAGGCTCCATGCACACCATATGGTCTTGAGAAGAGAGCTGACTCCCAGGATTTTATTGAAGAGGTAGGCCAACTTTCAACAACGCCCTAAAGAGGAGCCTTCCCTCAGCAATAGGTATGTCAGAGGGACCATGAGTTTCCGTCCTCCAGTGGGGTGGATACTGAGATGCCCTGAATAGAAAGAAGGTCAGATTTCCCTGAAGTGGCTTGAATGCAGGCTCGTCTTTGATCTCACAAGATGAAGGGATATCTGAATCCCCTTTGGAGAACCTAGAAAAAATCCTAGTTCCCCGCGTCATCTGGACAGGGGGCCTCACAACCCTTGACACCTCCAGAGGCTCACGGAGTTCAATGCTTCAAAAGGTGCTGAGGCCTGACTCTTCTTGAAAATTGATAGGAATCCCAATATCGCTATGGAAACTAGAAAGGAACGCTTGGTCTCCTACCTCACCTCCAGAAGCGTTTGTATTATCCTGTCAAGCATAGTTTAGATTCCTGAGGTGTCCGTCATAACTAGACAGTAGTGCTGACTTCGCTGAACCAAGTGGAGGTTCGAATGGCCATCCCCGCCATAACTTGAGAATATAGTCCAGGATCCTGCCGCAATTCGAGAACACCCATGAGACTTCACCAACACCCTGAGCTGAGGCCTGAATCCCCTGCATTGGGTGCAGAGCAATTTCGTGTTCCCAATCCAACACGTACGGGGCCTCAATTTGCTCCACCGAACTCTAGAGAGACCCCCAGAAGACCCTCACACGTCCAGAAAGACACTGATGTCACCACAGGAATGTGAAATAGCTCGGTGTAGCCCAAATCAACTCGAGATTAACCGCGATTCCCCTGCATTGGCTTCAGAGCAATGACCCATTCCCCATTATACAGGACAATTGGCTTGGCTTCCTTTGGGCAACTCCAGAGATTCCCTGAGACACCTGTCTCAAGTCTATAGGAATACCAATATCAGCACAGGAACACGAGGAAAGCTCCATGCACCCCATATCGTCTCAGGAAGAGAGCTGATTCCCAGGATTCTATTAAAGAGGTAGGCCACCTTCCCACAAGCACCACAAGAGGAGCCTTCCCACAGCAATCGGTATGTGAGAGGGACCCTGAATTTGCTGCCTCACGTGCAGTGGATACCGAGATTCCCTGACTTGAAAGAAAGTCGGATTTCCTTGCAGTGGCTTGAATGCAGGCTCGTCTTTCATCTCACAAGATAAAGGGATGTCTGGATCTTCTGTGCAGTCCGTAGAGAAAGCCCTAGGTCCCAGCCTCACCTGGAAAGGGGGCCTCACACCCCTTGACACCTCAAGAGGTCCACGGCGTTCAATGCTTTAAAAGGTGCCGAGGCCTGACTCTTCTTGAAAATTGATAGGATTCCCAGTATCTCTGTGGAAACTAGAAAGGGACGCTTGGTCTCCCACCTCACGTTCAGAAGCATCTGTATTATCCTGCAAAACCTAGTTTAGATTCCTGAGGTGTCCGTCCTAACTAGACAGGAGTCCTCCCATCGCTGAACAAAGTGGAGTTTCGAATGGCCATCCCCGCTGTAACTCGAGAATATACCCCAGGTTCCTGCCGCAACAGGAGAAATCCCATGATACATCCCCCTCGGCGGAAGATGAGGTCCGAATCCCCTGCATTGGATGCAGAGCAATTCCGTGTTCCCAATCAAACACGGAAGGAGCCGCAATGTGCTTGATGGAACACCAGAGAGTCCCTAAGACCAGTGTCACAAGATGAGAGGAACACTGCTCTCACCTCTGGAATGCAAGATAGCTTGGTGTACCCCAAGTAAACTCGAGATGAAGCCCATTTCGCCTTCATTGGCTTCATAGCTATCCCCTGTTCCACATCATACAGAACAAGTGGCTTGACTTCCTTTAGGAAACTATAGAGATTCCCTGAGACACCAGTCTAAAGTTTATATGAATATTAATTTCAGTACCACAACTCGAGGAAAGCTCCATGCACACCATATCGTCCCAAGATGAGAGCTGATTCCCTGTCTTTGACTGAAGATGTGAGCCAACTTCCACAAGCACCTCAAGAGGAGTTTTCCCTCAGCAGTAGGGATGTGAGAGGGACCCTGTGTTTTCTGTCTGAAGTGAAATTGACCCTGAGAGGACCTGACTCAAAAGAACACCCGATTTCACTGCAGTGGCTTAAATTCAGGCTCGTCTTTCATCTTACAAGATGAAGGCATGTCTGAATCCCCTGTGGAGACACTAGAGAAAGCCCAAGGTGTCCGCCTCATCTGGACAGGGGGCCTCACAACCCTTTGACCCCTCGAGAGGCACACGTAATTCAATCCTTCATAAGGTGACAATGCCTCACTCTTCTTGAAAATGGATAGCAATCCCAATATAACTGTGCCAACTAGAAAGTGAAACTCGGTCTCCTGCCTCACCTCCAGAAGTGTCCGTATTGTTCTGCCAAGCCTAGTTTAGACTCGTGAGGTGTCCATCTGAACTAGAGAGGAGTCCTGATGTCACTGAAAAAACAAAAGTTGTTAATGGCTACCGCTGCCATAACTCGAGAATGTACCCAAGGTTCCCGACGCAACTCGAGAAAAACCATGAAACTACCCCCTGGCTGAGAGATGAGGCCTGATTCCCCTGCATTGCATGCATAGCAATGCCTTGCTACCAATCAAACAGGTAAGGAACATTGATTTGCTTGACGGAACTACAGAGAGTCCCCCAGAAAACCTTCACAAGTCTAGAAGGACACTGATGTCACTGCAGGAATGTGAAATAGCTCAGTGTAGCCCAAATCAACTTGAAATGACGACCAATTCCCCTGCATTGGCTTCAGAGCAATGCCCCATTCCCCATCATACAGGACAACTGGCTTGGCTTCCTTTGGGCAACTCCAGACATTCCCTGAGACACCTGTCTCAAGTCTATAGGAACACCAAGTTCAGCACAGGAACATGAGGAAAGCTCCATGCACCCCATAACGTCTCTAGAAGAGAGCTGATTCCCAGGATTCTATTTAAGAGGTTGGCCACCTTCCCACAAGAATCTCAAGAGGAGCCTTCCCTCAGCAATCGGTATGTGAGAGAGACCCTGAATTTGCTTCCTCATGTGCAGTGGATACCAAGATTCCCTGACTCGAAAGAAAGTCGGATTTCCTTGCAGTGGCTTGAATGCAGGCACGTCTTTCATCTCACAAGATAAAGGGATGTCTGAATCTTCTGTGCAGTCCCAAGAGAAAGCCTTAGGTCCCAGCCTCATCTTGACAGGGGGCCTCACATCCCTTGACACCTCGAGAGGCCCACAAAGTACAGTGCTACAACAGGTGCCGAGGAATCTCTCTTCTTGAAAATTGATAGGAATCCCAATATCTCTGTGGAAACTAGAAAGGGACGCTTGGTCTCCCACCTTACCTCCAGAAGCATGTGTATTATATTGCCAAACCTAAGTTAGATTCCTGAGGTGTCCGTCCTAACTAGACAGGAGTCTTGACTTCGCGGAACAAAGTGGAGTTTCAAATGGCCGTCCCCGCTGTAACTCGAGAATATACCTCAGGTTCCTGCCGCAACTCAAGAAATCCCATGAGACATCCCCCTCGGCGGGAGATGAGGCCCGAATACCCTGCATTGGGTGCAGAGTAATTCCATTTTCCCAATCTAACAGGTAAGGAGCCTCAATGTGCTTGATGGAACACCAGAGAGTCCCCAAGACCACTGTCACAAGACGAGAGGAACACTGCTGTCACCTCAGGAATACAGAATAGCTCGGTGTACCCCAAGTCAACTCGAGGTGCAGCCCATTTCCCCTTCATTGCCTCCATTGCTATCCCGTTTTACACATCATACAGAACGAGTGCCTTGACTTCCTTTAGGAAACTACAGAGATTTCCTGAGACCAGTTTTAAGTCTATATGAATATTAATTTCAGTACAGCAACTCGAGGAAAGCTCCATGCACCCCATATTGTCCCTTGATGAGAGCTGATTCCCTGTCTTTGACTGAAGAGGTGAACCAACTTTCAAAAGGAACCTCAAGAGGAGTTTTCCCTGAGCAGTAGAGATGTGAGAGGGACCCTGTGTTTTCTGTCTGAATTGGAATGGACCCCGAGAGGCCCTGACTCAAAAGAAGGCCCGATTTCCCTGCAGTGGCTTAAATTCAGGCTAGTCTTTCATCTGACAAGATGAAGGCATGTCTGATTCCCCTGTGGAGACCCTAGAGAAAGCCATACGTGTCCGGCTCATCTGGTCAGGGGGCCTCATATCCCTTTGTCCAGTCGAGAGGCACACGGAATTCAACGCTTCATAAGGTGACCATGTCTTGTCCTTCTTGAAAATGGATAGGAATCCCAATATCACTGTGCCAACTAGAACGTGAACCTTGGTCTCCTGCCTCACCTCCAGAGGCGTCCGTATTGTTCTGCCAAGCCTAGTTTAGACTCCTGAGGTGTCCATCTTAACTAGAGAGGAGTCTTGACATCACTGAACAAACAAAAGTTGTAAATGTCTACCCCTGCCCGGACTCGAGAATGCACCCCAGGTTCCCGCCGCAACTCGAGAAAAACCATGAAACTTCCCCCTCGCTGAGAGATGAGGCCCGATTCCCCCGCATTGCATGCAGAACAATGTCTTGTTCCCAATCAAACAGGTTAGGAGCCTTGATATGCTTGACCGAACTACAGAGAGTCCCCCAGAAATCCCTCACAATTCTAGAAGAACACTGACGACACCGCAGGAATGTGAAATAGTTCGGTGTAGCCCAAATCACCTTGAAATAACAACCATTTCCACTGCATTTGCTTCAGAGCAATGCCCCTTTCCCCATCATACAGGACAATTGGCTTGGCTTCCTTTGGGCAACTCCAGAGATTCCCTGAGACACCCGTCTCAAGGCTATAGTAACACCAATTTCAGCACAGGAACTCGAGGAAACCTCCATGCACCCCATATCGTCTCGAGTAGAGAGCTGATTCCCAGGATTCTATTTAAGAGGTTGGCCACCTTCCCACAAGCACCTCAAGAGGGGCCTTCCCTCATCAATCAGTATGTGAGAGAGACCCTGAATTTGCCGCCACACGTGTTGTGGATACTGAGATTCCCTGACTCGAAAGAAAGTCGGATTTCCTTGCACTGGCTTGAATGCAGGATCGTCTTTCATCTCACAAGATAAACGGATGTCTGAATCTTCTGTGCAGTTCCTAGAGAAAGCCCTAGGTCCCAGCCTCATCTGGAAAGGGGGCCTCACATCACTTGACACCTCGAGAGGCCCACGGAGTTCAATATTTCAAAAGGTTTCGAGGCATGATTCTTCTTGAAATTTGATAGGAATCCCAATATCTCTGTGGAAACTAGAAATGGACGCTTGGTCTCCCACCTCACCTCCAGAAGCGACTGTATTATCCTGCCAAACCTAGTTTAGTTTCCTGAGGTGTCCATCCTAACTAGACAGGAGTCCTGACTTCGCTGAACAAGGTGGAGTTTCGAATGGCCATCCCCGCTGTAACTCGAGAATATACCCCAGGTTCCTGCCGCAACTCCTGAAATCCCATGAGACACCGCTCTCGGCGGGAGATGAGGCCCGAATCCACTGCATTGGGTGCAGAGCAATTCCGTGTTTCCAATCAAACACGTATGGAGCCTCAATGGGCTTGATGGAACACCAGAGAGTCCCCAAGACCACTGTCACAAGACGAGAAGAACACTGCTGTCACCTCAGGAATGCAAAATAGCTCGGTGTACCCCAAGTCAACTCGAGATGAAGCCCATTTCCCCTTCATTGGCTCCATAGCTATCCCGTGTTCGAAATCATACAGAACCAGTGGCTTGACTTCCTTTAGGAAACTACAGAGATTCCCTGAGACACCAGTCTCAAGCCTATATGAATATTAATTTCAGTACAGCAACTCGAGGAAAGCTCCATGCACAACATATCGTCCCAAGATGAAAGCTGATTCCCTGTCTTTGACTGAAGAGTTGAGCCAACGTTCTGCAAGCATCTCAAGAGGAGTTTTCCCTCAGCAGTAGGGATGTGAGAGGGACTCTGTGTTTTCTGTCTCAATTGGAATGGACCCCGAGAGGCCCTGACTCAAAAGAAGGCCCAATTTCCCTGCAGTGGCTTAAATTCAGGCTCGTGCTTCATCTCACAAAATGAAGGCATGTCTGAATCCCCTGTGGAGACTGTAGAGAAAGCCGTAGGTTTCCGTCTCATCTGGACAGGGGGCCTCACATCCCTTTGACCCCTCGAGAGGCACACGGAATTCAGTGCTTCATAAGGTGACGATGCCTCACTCTTCTTGAAAATGGAAAGGAATACCAATATCACTGTGCCAACTAGAAGTCAACCACGGTCTCCTGCCTCATGTCCAGAAGCGTCCGTATTGTTCTCCCAAGCCTAGTTTAGTCTCCAGAGGTGTCCATCTTAAATAGAGTGGGTCCTGACATCGCAGAAAAAAAAAAAAGTTGTTAATGGCTACCCCTGCCATAACTCGAGAATGTACCCCAGGTTCCCGCCGTAACTCGAGAAAAACCAGGAAACTACCCCCTCACTGAGAGATGAGGCCCGATTCCCCTGCATTGCATGCAGAGCAATCCCTTGTTCTGAAACAAACAGGTAAGGAACCTTGGTTTGCTTGACGGAACTACAGAGAGTCCCCAAGAAATCCTTCACAAGTCTGGAAGGACACTGATGTCACCACAGGAATGAGAAATAGCTCAGTTTAGCCCAAATCACCTTGAAATGATGACCAATTCCCCTGCATTGGCTTCAGAGCAATACCCCGTTCCCCATCATACAGAACAATTGGCTTGGCTTCCTTTCGGCAACTCCAGAGATTCCCTGAGACACACGTCTCAAGTCTATAGGAACAGCAGGTTCAGCACAGGAACTCGAAGAAAGCTCCATGTACCCTTTATCGTCTTAAGAAGAGAGCTGATTCCCAGGATTCTATTTAAGAGGTTGGCCACCTTCCTACAAGCACCTCAAGAGGAGACTTCCCTCAGCAATCGGTATGTGAGAAAGACCCTGAATGTGCTGACTCACGTGCTGTGGATACCGAGATTCCCTGACTCGAGAGAAAGTCGGATTTCCTTGAAGTGGCTTGAATGCAGGCTCGTCTTTCATCTCACAAGATAAAGGGATGTCTGAATCTTCTGTGCATTCCCTAGAGAAAGCCCTAGGTCCCAGTCTCATCTGGACAGGGGGCCTCACATCCCTTGACACCTCGAGAGGCCCAGGGAGTTCA
>SNSB01083852.1:18011-42435 GCA_012922965.1 Capreolus pygargus | reverse complement strand
GGTCACTGCAGAAACACAAAAGAGCTCCCTGTACCCCAAATCAGCTCAAGATGAAACCTGATTCCCTGGGGTTGACTCAAGAGGAATACCAAGTACCTCAAGTACCTCAAGAGGAGGATTCTCTCAGCTATAGGTATGTGAGAGGGACCTTGAGTTTGTGGCCTCAAGTCGAATGGACACCGAGATGCCCTGACTCGAAATAAGGCCGGATTTCCCTGCAGTGACTTGAATGCAGGCTTATCTTGCATCTCCCAAGATGAAGGGATGTCTGAATCCCCTGTGGAGACCCTAGACAATGCCATAGTACCCCGCCTCATCTCGAAAGGATCCCTCACATCCCTTTCACAACTGGAGAGGCATGTGGAGTTCAATGCTTCAAAAGGAGATGATGCCTGACTCCTCTTGAAAATTGATAGGAATACCAATATCCCTATGGCAACTGGAAAGGGACCCTGGGTCTCTGCCTCACCTCCAGAGGTGTCCTTATTGCCCTGCCAATTCTCGAGGATAATCACGAGGTGAGCCTTGCAAGTAGACAGGAGTCCTGACGTTGCTGAAGAAACACGAGTCTTGAAGGGCCATCCCCATCTTAACTCGAATATATACGCCAGGTTCCCTCCACAACTCGAGAAAAACCATGAGACTTGCCCCTCGCTGTGAGATGAGGACCGATTCCCTTTCATTGCGTGCAGAGCAATTCCGTGTTTCACATCAAACACGAAAGGAGCCCTGACTTCCATGATAGTACTACAGAGACTGCCCAAGAACACTGTTACAAGTCTAGAGGGACACTGAGGTAACCGCAGGAATAAGAAAGAGCTTTGTGTACCCCAAATCAACTCGAGATGAGAGCTGATTCCCTGGCTTCGATGAAAGAGGAATACCAACTTTCCATAAGCACCTCAAGAGCAGGCTTCTCTCAGCTATAGGTATCTGAGTGGGACCCTGAGTTTGCGGCCTCAAGTGGAATGGACACTGAGATGCCCTGACTCAAAATAAGGCTGGATGTCCCTGCAGTGACTTGAATGCAGGCTCGTCTTTCATCTCCCAAGATGAAGGGATGTCTGAATCCCCTGTGGATATGCTATATAATGACCTAGTTCCCCGCTACATCTAGACAGGACGCCTGAAATCCCTTTGACAACTCGAGAGGCACTGGGAGTTCAATGCTTCAAAGGGAGACGATGCCTGACTCCTCTTGAAAATTGATAGGAATCCCAATATCCTTGTGGCAACTGGAAAGGGACCCTGTGTCTGCCGCCTCACATCAAGAGGCGTCCCTATTGTCCTGCCAAGCCTTGAGGAGAATCCTGTGGTGTCCCTCGCATGTCCACAGGAGCCCTGTTCTGGTTGTTGCTCAAAAAACACGAGTCTTGAAGGGCCATCTCCATCATAATGCGAGAATATACCCCAGGTTCCCGCCGCAATTTGAGGAACAACATGAAACTACCCCCTCGCTGTGAGCTGAGGCCCGATTCAGCTGCATTGCATGCAGATCAATTTGCATGTTCCATATCAAATGAGAAAGGAGCCTTTCTTCCTTGATGGCACTCCAGAGAGTCCCCAAGAACACTTTCACAAGTCTAGAGGGATGCTGAGGTCACTGCAGCAATGAGAAAGAGCTCCATGTACCCCAGATCAACTTGAGATGAGAGCTGATTCCCTGGCTTTGACTCAAGAGGAATATCAACTTTCCACAAGCACCTCAAGAGGAGGCTTCTCTCAGGTATAGGTAGGTGAGTGGGTCCCTGAGATTGCAGCCTCAAGTGGAATGGACTCCGAGATGCCCTGATTTGAAATAAGGCCGGGTTTCCCTGCAGTGACTTGAATGCAGGCTCGTCTTGCATCTCTCAAGATGCAGGGATGTCTGAATTTCCTGTGGAGAACCTAGAGAAAGCCCTAGGTCCCCGCTTCATCTCGACAGGAGGCCTCACATCCCTTTCACAACTCTAGAGGCACACAGAATTCAGTGCTTCAAGAGGAGACAATGCCTGACTCCTCTTGAAAATTGGTAGGAATCCCAATATCCCTTTGGCATCTGGAATGGGACCCTGGGTCTCCTTCCTCACCTCGAGATGAGTCCCAATTGCCTTGCCAAGCCTCGAGGAGAATCCCAAGGTGTTCCTCGCAACTAGACAGGTGTCCTGACATTGCTGAACAAACACGAGTTTGGAAGGGCCATCCCCGTCATAACTCGAGAATGTACATCAGGTTCCCGCTGCAACTCGAGAAAAACCATGAGACTTTCCCCTCACTGGGAGATGAGGCTCGATTCCCCTGCATTCCATACAGAGCAATTCTGTGTTCCACATCAAACTCGAAAGAGCCTTGACATCCTTGATGACACTCCAGAGAATCCTCAAGAACACTGTCACAAGTCTAGAGTGACATTGAGGTCACTGCAGGAACACGAAAGAGCTCTGTGAACTCCACATCAACTCGAGATGAGAGATGATTCCCTGGCTTTGACTCAAGAGCAATACCAGCTTTCTACAAGCACGTCAAGAGGAGGCTGCTGTAAGCTATAGGTATGTAAGGGGGACCCTGACTTTTTGGCCACAATGGAATGGACACAGAGATGCCCTGACTTGAAATAAGGCCAGTTTCCCTGGAGTGACTTGAATGCAGGTTCCTCTTGCATCTCCCAAGATACGGGGATGTCTGAATCCCCTGTGGAGACCCTAGAGAATGCCCTAGTTCCCTGCCTCATCTCGACAGGAGGCCTCACATCACTTTGACACCTCGAGAGACATGTGGAATTCAGTGCTTCAAAAGGAGACAATGCCTGACTCCTCTAGAAAATTGATAGGAATCCCAATATTCTGGTGGCAACTGGAATGGGATACTGGGTCTTATGTCTCACTTAGATAGGCATCCATATTGCCATGCCAATCCTCGAGGAGAATTCCGAGGTGTCCCTCGCAAGTAGACAGGAGTCCTGTTGTCGCTGAACAAACACGAGTCTTGAAGAGCTATACCCGTCTTAACTCGAGAATATACTACAGGTTCCCACCGCAACATGAGAAACACCATGAGACTTCCCCCTCGCCACAAGATGAGGCCTGATTCCCCTGCATTGTGTGCCGAACAATTCTGTGTTCCTAATCATATTTGAAAGGAGCCTTGAGTTCCTTGATGGGACTCCAGAGAGTCCCCAAGAACACTGTCGCAAGTCTAGAGGGACCCTGAGGTCACCACAGCAACAACAAAGTGTTCCATGTACCACAAATCAACTCGAGATGAGAGCTGATTCCCTGGCTTCGACTCAAGAGGAATACCAACTTTCCACAAGCACCACAAGAGGAGGCTTCTCTGAGCTATAGGTATGTGAGAGGGATCCTGAGTTTGAGGCCTCAAGTGAAAAGGACACCGAAATGACCTGACTCAAAATAAGGCTGGATTTCCCTGCAGTAACTGGAATGCAGTCTCGTCTTTCATCTCCCAAGATGAAGGGATGTCTGAATCCCCTGTGGAGACCCTATACAATGCCGTAGTACCCCGCCTCATGTAGACAGGAGGCCTCATATCCCTTTGATCACTCGAGAGGCACGCGGAGTTCAGTGCTTCAAAAGGAGATGATGACTGACTCTTCTTGAAAATTGATAGGAATCCCAATATCTCTGTGGCAACTGGAAAGGGACCCTGGGTTTTCCGCCTCACTTGAAGAGGAGTCCCTATTTCCCTGCCAAGCCTCGAGGAGAATCCTGAGGTGTCCCTCGCAAATAGGCAGGAGTCCTGACTTTGCTGAACAAACTTGAGTCTTGAAGTTCCAATCCCGTCGTAAATCGAGAATGTAGCCCAGGTTCCCACCGCAACTCAAGTAAAACCATGAGACTTCCCCCTCGCTATGAGATGAGTCCCGATTCCCATGCATTGCATGCAGAGCAATTCTGTGTTCCACATCAAACATGAAAGGAGCCTTGACATCCTTGATGGAACTCCAGAGAGTCCCTAAGAAAACTGTCTCAAGACTAGAGGGACCCTGATGTCACCGCAGCAACATGAAAGAGCTCCGTGTACCACAAATCAATTCGAGATGAGAGCTGATTCCCTGGCTTCGACTCAAGAGGAATACTAAATTTCCACAAGCACCTCAAGTGGAGGCTTCTCTCAGCTATGGGTATGTGAGAGGGACCCTGAGTTTGCAGCCTCAAGTGGAATGGACACCGAGATGCCCTGACTTGAATTAAGGCCCAATTTCCCTGCAGTGACTTGACTGCAGGCTCGTCTTGCAAGTCCCGAGATGAAGGGAAGTCTGAATCCCCTGTGGAGACCCTAGGGAAAGCAGTTGATCCCCACGTCATTTGGACAGGAGGCCTCACATCTGTTTGACAACTCGAGAGGCATGCGGAGTTCAGTGCTTCAAAAGGAGATGATGACGGACTCCTTGAAAATTGATAGGAATTCCAATATCCCTGTGGCAACTGGAAAGGGACGCTGGGTCTCCCGCCTCACATCTAGAGGCGTCCCTATTGCCCTGCCAAGCCTCAAGGATAATCCCGAGGTGTCCCTCACAACTAGACATGAGTCCTGACGTTGCTGAACAAACACGTGTCTTGAAGGGCCATCCCCGGCTTAACTGTAAATATACCCCAGGTTCCCGCCACAACTCGAGAAAACCCATGAGATTTCGCCCACGCCACAAGATGAGGCCTGATTCCCCTGCACTACATGCAGAGCAATTCTGTATAACACATCAAACGTGAAAGGAGCCTTGACTTCCTTGATGGCATTCCAGAGAGTCCCCAAGAACATTGTCACAAATCTAGGTGGACCCTGAGGTCACTGGAACAACACGATAAAGCTCGTGTACCACAAATCATCTCGAGATAAGAGCTGATTCCCTGGTTTCGACTCAAGAGCAATACCAACTTTCGTCAAACACCTCAAGAGGAGGCTTCTCTCAGCTATAGGTATCTGAGCGGTACCCTGAGTTTTCAGCCTCAAGTGGAATGGACACCGAGATGCCCTGACTAGAAATAAGGCTGGATTTCCCTGCAGTGACTTGAATGCAGGCTCGCCTTGCATCTCCAAGATGAAGGGATGTCTGAATCCCCTCTGGAGACCCTAGAGATAGCCCCAGTTCTCCGCCTCATACCGATAGGAGGCCTCACATCCCTTTGACAACTCGAGAGGCACCCGGAGTTCAATGCTTCAAAAGGAGACGATGCCTGACTCCTCTTGAAAATTTATAGGAATTCCAATATCACTGTGGCAACTGGAAAGGGACCCTGGGTCTCCCCATTCACATCAAGAGGTGCCCCTTTTTTCCTGCCAAGCCTCAAGGAGAATCCTGAGGTGTCCCTCACAACCAGACATGAGTCCTAAAGTCATTGAAGAAACACGACTCTTGAAGGGCCATCCCTGTTGTAATGCAGTAATATATCCCAGGTTCCCGCTGCAACTCAAGAAAAACCATGGGAATTCCCAATTATCGCAAGATGAGGCCTGATTCCCCTGCATTGCATGCAGAGCAATTCCGTGTTCTCCATCAAACATGAAAGGAGCCTTGACATTCTGGATGGCACTCCAGAGAGTCCCCAAGAACACTGTCACAACTCTAGATTGACCCTGAGTTCACCGCACCAACAAGAACGAGTTCTGTGTACCCCAAATCAACTCAAGAAGAGGCCTGAATCCCCTGTATTGGCTCTAGATCCATCCTGCTTTCCTGATCAAACATAACAAGTGGATTGATGTCCTTTAGTCAACTACAGATATTCCTGGCGAACACCGTCCCAAGTCTAGATGAACACCAAGTTCAGCACAGCAACTCGAGGAAAGCTCCCTGTACCCCCAATCATCTCCAGATGAGAGCAGATTCCTTGGCTTAGACTCAAGAGGAATGCCAACTTTCCACAACCACCTCAAGTGGAGGCTTCTCTCAGCTATAGGTATGTTTGAGGGACCCTGAGTTTGCTGACTCAAGTAGAATGGACACCGATTTCCACAGCACAAAAGAAGTCTGGATTTCCCTGCCATGACTTAAATGCAGGCTCGTCTTTCATCTCACAAGATGAATGAATGTCTGAATCCCATGTGGAGACCTTAGAGAATGTCCAAAGTCCCTGCCTCATCTCGACAGGAGGCCTCACATCCCTTTGACACCTCGAGAGGCATGCGGAATTCAATGTTTCAAAAGGAGACGATTCCTGACTCTTGCAAATTGACAGGAATACCAATATCCCTGTCGCAACTGAAAAGGGACCCTGGGTCTCCTGCCTCACATCGAGATGTGTCCCTATTGCCCTGCCAAGCCTCATGGAGTATTCCAAACTGTCCCTTGCAACTAGACAGGTGTCCTGACGTTGCTGAACAAACACGAGTTTTGAAGGGCCATCCCTGCCATAACTAGAAAATATACCCCAGGTTCCCGCCACAACTCAATAAAAACCATGAGACTTCCCCCTCGCCACAAGATGAGGACCAATTCCCCTGCATTGCCTGCAGAGCAATTCCGTGTTCCTCATCAAATGCAAATGGAACCTTGACTTCCTTGATGGAACTCCAGAGAGTCCCCAAGAACACACTCACAAGTCTAGAGGGACCCTGAGGTCACCGAAGCAGCATGAAAGAACTCTGTATACCACAAATCAATTCGAGATGAGGCCCGATTCCCCTGCATTGGCTCCATAGCCATCCTGCATTTTCCATCAAACACAACAAGTGGCTTGAAGTCGTTTAGGCAACTGCAGTGATTCAACATGAACATCGTACCAAGTCTGGAGGAACACCAAGTTCAGCACAGCAACTCGAAGAAAGCTCCCTGTACCCCCAATCATCTTGACATGAGAGCTGATTCCCTGGCTTTGACTCAGAGGAATGTCAATTTTCCACAAGCACCTCAAGAGGAGGCTTCTCTCAGCTATAGGTATGGAGAGGGACCCTGAGTTTGCTGTCTCAAGTGGAATGGACACCAAGATGCCATGATACGAAAGAAGGCCAGATTTCCCTGCCTTGACTTGAATGAAGGCTTATCTTTCATCTCACAAGATGAAGGAATGTCTGAGTTCCATGTGGAGACGTTAGAGAATGTCAAAAGTCCCCGCCTCATCTCGACAGAAGGCCTCACATCCCTTTGACACCTCGAGAGGCATGCGGAGTTCAATGTTTCAAAAGGAGACGATTCCTGACTCCTCTTGAAAATTGATAGGAATCCCAATATTCCTGTGGCAACTGGAAAGGGACCCTGGGTCTCCCGCCTCACTTTGAGAGGTGTCCCTATTGCCCTGCCAAGCTTCGTGGAGTATTCTGAGCTTTCCCTTGAAACTAAACAGGAGTCCTGATGTCGCTGAACAAACACAAGTTTGGAAGGGGCATCCCGAGCATAAGTCGAGAATATACCACAGGTTCCTGCTGCAACTTGAGAAAAATCATGAGACTCCCCGCTATCCATGAGATGAGACCCGATTTCCCCGCATTGCATGCAGAGCAATTCCTTGTTCTCCATCAAACATGAAAGCAGCCTTGACTTCCTTGATGGAATTCCAGAGAGTCCCCAAGAACACTGGCACAAGTCTAGAGGGACCCGGATGTCAATGCAGGAACATGAACTATGTCGTTGTACCCCATATCTACTCGAGATGAAGCCTGATTCCCCTGCATTGTCTCCAGAGCCATCCCGCATTCCACATCAAACACGACAAATGGCTTCACTTCCTTTAGGAAATTCCAGAGATTCCCTGAGGCTCCAGTACCAAGTCTAGAGGAACAACATGTTCAGCACCTCAACTCGAGGAAAGCTCCTTGCACCCCATATCGTCTCGAGATGAGAGCTGATTCCCTGGCGTCAACTGAAGGGGTATGCCAACTTTCCACATGCACCTCAAGAGGAGCCTTCCCTCAGCAAGAGGTATGTTAGAGTGACCCTGAATTTGTTGCCTCAAGTGGAATGGACACCGAGATGCCCTGACTCGACAAAAGGCCGGATTTCCCTGCGGTGGCTTGAATGCAGGCCCGTCTTTCATCTCACAAGATGAAGGGATGTCTGAATCCCCTGTGGAGACTTTAGAGAAAGCCCCAGGTCCCTGCCTCATCTGGACAGGAGGCCTCACATCCTTTTGACACCTCGAGAGCCACGCAGAGTTCAGTGCTTCAAAAGGTGGCAATGCCTGACTCTTCTTGAAAATTGATACGAATCCCAATATCACTGGGCAAATGGAAAGGAAATCTCGTTGTCCTGCCTCACCTCGAGAAGTGTCCATATTGCCCTGCCAAGCCTTTAGGAGATTCCTGAGTTTTCCCTCGTAATTAGACAGGGGTCCTGACGTCGCTGAACTAACTCGAGTTTTGAAGGAACACCCGCCGTCACTCGAGAATATAACCCAGGTTTCCGCTGCAACTCGAGATAAACAATGAGACTTCCCCTTTGCCCCAAGATGAGGCCCGACTCCTCTGCATTGCATTCAGAGCAATTTCATGTTCCCCATGAAACACGTAAGGAGTCTTGACTTGCTTCATGGAACTCCAGAGAGTCACCAAGAATACTGGCACATGTCTAGAGGGAACCTGATGTCACCTCAGCAATTCCAAATAGCTCTGTGTACCCCATATCAATGGGAGATGAGGCCTAATGCCCCTGCATTGGGTCCAGTATTATCCCGCATTCCCAATCAAACATGACAAGTGGCTTGACTTTCTTTAGGCAACTCCACAGATTCCCTGAGACCCCGTCCCAAGTCTAGAGGAACACCAAGTTCAGCACAGCAACTCGAGGATAGCTCCATGAACCCCATATCATCTCGAGATGAGAGCTGATTCCCTGGTTTTGACTGAAGAGGTATGCCAGCTTTCCACAAGCACCTCAAGAGGAGCCTTCCCTCAGCAATATGTATGTGAGAGGGACCCAGAATTTGCTGCCTCAAGTGGAATGGAAACAGAGATGCCCTGACTCGAAAGAAGGCCGGGTTTCCCTGCAGTGGCTTGAATGCAGGCTCGTCTTTCATCTCACAAGATGTCTGAGCCCCTGTGGAGACACTAGAGAAAGCCCTAGGTCCCCAACTCGTCTGGACAGGAGGACTCATATCCCTTTGAAACTTAGCCTCGCAGAGTTCAATGCTTCAAAAGGTGATGATGCCTGACAGTTCTTGAAAATGGATAGGAATCTCAATATCCCTGTGGCAACTGGAAAGGGGCCCAGGGTCTCAATCATCACCTCCAGAAGCGTCTTTATTGTCCTGCCAAGGCTCTTGGAGATTCCCGAGGTGTCCCTCATAACTAGACAGGAGTCCTGACGTCGCTGTACAAACACGAATGATGAAGGGCCATCCTCGCTGTAAGTTGAGAATTCATCCCAGGTTCCCGCCGCAACTCGAGAATATCCATGAGACTTCACTATTGCCGCAAGCTGAGGCCATATTCCCCTGCATTGTGTGCAGAGCAATTCCGTGTTCCCCATCAAACAAGTAAGGAACCTTGATTTGCTTGATGGAACTCCAGAGAGTCCCCAAGAACACTGTCACAAGTCTAGAGGGACCCTGATGTCACCACAGCAATGCGCAATAGCTTGGTGTATCCCAAATCAACTCGAGATGAAGCCCGAATCCCCTGCATTGGCTCCACAGCCATCACGCGTTCCCCATCAATCACGAGTAGTGGCTTGACTTTCTTTAGCAACTCCAGAGATTCCCTGAGAATACCGTCCCAAATCTAGAGGAACACCAAGTTCAGCACAGCAACTCGAGGTTAGCTCCGTGAACCCCATATCGTCTCGAGATGAGAGCTGATTCCCTGGCTTCAATTGAAGAGGTATGCCAGCTTCCTCAAGCACCTCAAGAGGAGTCTTCCCTCAGCATTATGTATGTGACAGTGACCCTGAGTTTGCTGTCTCAAGTGGAATGGACACCGAGATGCCCTGACTCGAAAGAAGGCTGGATTTCCCTGCAGTGGCTTGAACGCAGGTTCGTGTTTCATCTCATAAGATGAAGGGATGTCTGATTCCCCTGTGGAGACCCTAGAGAAAGCCCTAGGTCCCCGCCTCATCTGGACAGGAGGCCTCACATCCCTTGAAACTTCAAGCGGCACGTGGAATTCAATGCTTCAAAAGGTGATAATGCCTGACTCTTCTTGAAAATTGATAGGAATCCCATTATCCCTGTGGCAACTGGAAAGGGACACTTGCTCTCCCGCCTCACCTTGAGAAGTGTCTCTATTGTCCTGCCAAGCCTCATGGAGATTCCTGTGGTGTCTCACGTACCTAGGCAGGAGTTCTGATGTTGCTGAACAAACACAAGTTTTGAAGGGTATTCCTCACCAAAAGTTGAGAATATACCCGAGGATCCCGCTGAAACTCGAGAAAAACCATGAGACTTCCCCCTTGATGCGGAATGAGGCCCCATTTCCCTGCATTGTGTGCAGAGCCATTCAGTGTTCCTCATCAAACAAATAAGGAGACTTCACTTGCTTGATGGAACTCCAGCGAGTCCCCAAGAACACTGTCATAAGTCTATAGGGAAAATGATGTTTCCACAGGAACGCGAAATAGACTGGTGTACCCCAAATCAACTCAAGATGAGGCCCAATTCACATGCAATGGCTCTAGAGCCATGCCACGTTCCCCATCAAACATGACAAGTGGCTTGAATTCCTTTAGGCAACACCAGAAATTCCCTGAGACCACCATCCAAACTCTAGAGGAACACCAAGTTCAGCAGAGTAACTCGAGGAAAGCTCCGTGCACCCCATATCGTCTCTAGATGAGAGCTGATTCCCTGGCTTTGACAGAAGAGGTATGCCAACTTTCCTCAAGCACCTCAAGAGGAGGCTTCCATCAACAATAGGTATGTGAGAGGGACCCTGAATTTGCTGCGCCAAGTGGAATGGACACCGAGATGCCCAGACTCGAAAGGACGGATTTCCCTGCAGTGGCTTGAATGCAGGCTCGTCTTTCATCTCACAAGATGAAGGGATGTCTGATTCCCCTGTGGAGATCCTAGAGAAAGCCCTAGTTCCCTGCTTCATCTGGACAGGAGGCCTCACAACCCTTTGAATCTTTGAGCGGCACGTGGAGTTCAATGATTCAAAAGATGATGATACCTGACTCTTCTTGAAAATTGATAGGAATCCTAATATCACTGTAGCAAATGGAAAGGAAATCTGGTTCTCCCGCCTGAACTCAAAAAGTCCGTATTGCCCTGACAAGCCTCGAGGAGATTCCTGAGTTGTCCCTTGTAACTACACAGGAGTCCTGACGTCACTGAACTAACACGAGTTTTGAAGGAACATCCCCCGAAACTTGTGAATCTACCCCAGGTTCCTGGCACAACTCGAGAAAAACCATGAGACTTCCCCTTTGCCGTGACATGAGGCCCGATTCCTCTGCATTGCATGCAGAGCAATTTGGCGTTCCCCATCAAACATATAAGGACACTTGATTTGCTTGACGGAACTCCAGAGAGTCCCCCAAAACACTGGCACATGTCTAGAGGGACCTTGATGTCACCACAGCAATGTGAAATAGTTCGGTGTACCCCAAATCAATGCGAGATGAGGCCCAATTTCCCTGCATTGGCTCCAGTATTATCCCGCATTCCACATCAAATATGACAAGTGGCTTGAATTCCTTTAGGCAACTCCAGAGATTCCCTGAGAACACCATCCCAAGTCTAGAGGAACACCAAGTACAGCACAGCAACTTGAGCAAAGCTCCATGCACCACATTTTGTCTCGAGAAGAGAGCTGATTCCCTGGCTTCGACTGAAGAGGTATGCCAACTTTCCACAAGTACCTCAAGAGGACGCTTCCCTCAGCAATATGTATGTGAGAGGGACCCTGAGTGTGTTGCCTCAGGTGGAATGGACACTGAGATGCACTGACTCGAAAGAAGGCAGGATTTCCCTGCAGTGGCGTGAATGCAGGCTCGTCTTTCATCTCACAAGATGAAGGGATGTCTGATTCCCCTGTGGAGACCCTAGCAAAAGGCCTAGGTCCCTGCCTCATCTGGACAGCAGGCCTCACATCCCTTAGAAACTTTGAGAGGCACACGGAGTTCAATGCTTCAAAACGTGAAGATGCCTGACTCCTCTTGAAAATTGATAGGAATCCCCAAATCCTTGTGGCAACTGGCAAGGGACACTTGCTCTCCCACCTCACCTTGAGAAGTGTCTCTATTGTCCTGCCAAGCCTCGTGGAGATTCCTGTGGTGTCCCAAGTACCTAGACAGGAGTGCTGATGTCACTATACAAACACAAGTTTTGAAGGGCCACCTCCACTGTAAGTTGAGAATACACCCCAGGATCCCACTGAAACTCTAGAAAAACCATGAGACTTCCCCTTTGCCGGGAGATCAGGCCCGACTCCTCTGCACTGCATGCAGAGCAATTCTGTGTTCCCCATCAAACATGTAAGGAGCCTTAACTTGCTTGACGGAACTCCAGAGAGTCCCCAAGAATACTGGCACAAGTCTAGAGGGACTCTGATGTTACCGCAGCAACGCGAAATAGTTCAGTGTACCTCAAATCAACTAGAGATGAAACCTGATTCCCCTGCTTTGGCTCCAGAGCCATCCGGCGTTCAACATCAAACACAACAAATGGCTTGACTTCCTTTACACAACTCCAGAGATCCCCTGAGACCCCCGTCCCAAGTCTAGAGGAACACAAATTTCAGCAGAGCAACTCGAGGAAAGCTGCGTGCACTCCATATGATCTCGAGATGAGAGCTGATTCCCTGGCTTTGACTGAAGAGGTATGCCAACTTTCCACAAGCACCTCAAGAGGAGGCTTCCCTTAGCAATATGTATGTGAGAGTGACCCTGAGTTTGCTGCCTCAAGTGGAATGGACACCGAGATGCCCTGACTCAAAAGAAGGCTGGATTTCCCTGCAATGGCTTGAATGCAGGTTCGTCTTTCATCTCACAAGATGAAGGGATGTCTGATTCCCCTGTGGAGACCCTAGAGAAAGCCCTAGGTCCCCGCATCATCTGGACAGCAGGCCTCATATCCTTTTGAAACTTGGAGAGGCACTCAGAGTCCAATGCTTCAAACGCTGATGATGCCTGACTGTTCCTGAAAATTGATAGGAGTCCCAATATCATGGTGGCAAGTGGAAAGGGACACTGGGTCTCCTGCCTCACCTTGAGAAGTGTCCGTATTGTAATGCCAAGCCTCTGGGAGATTCCCGAGGTGTCCCTCATAACTAGACAGGAGTCCTGATGTCGCTGAACAAACATGAGTTTTGAAGGGCCATCCCAGCCGTAACTCAGGAATACACCCCTGGTTCCCGCCACAACTCGAGAAAAACCATGAGACTTCCCCCTCTCCATAAGATGAGGCCACATTTGACTGAATTGTGTGCAGAGCAATTCAGTGTTCCCCATCAAACAAATAAGGAGCCTTGATTTGCTTGATGGAACTCCAGTGAGTCTCCAAGAACACTGTCACATGTCTAGAGGGACACTGATGTCACCAAAGGAACATGAAATAGATCGGTGTACCCCAAATCAACTTGATATGAGGCCTGATTCCCATGCATTGCCTCCAGAGCCATCCTGCATTCCCCATCAAACATGACAAGTGGCTTGACTTCCTTTAGGCAACACCAGAGATTCCCTGAGACCACCGTCCAAACTCTAGAGGAACACCAAGTTCAGAACAGCAACTCGAGGAAAGCTCCATGCACCCAATTTCGCCTCGAGATGAGAGCTGATTCCCTGGCTTTGACTGAAGAGGTAACCCAACTTTCCATAATCACCTCAAGAGGAGGCTTCCCTCAGCAATATGTATGTGAGAGGGACCCTGAGTTTGCTGCCTCAAGTGGAATGGACACTGAGATGCCCTGACTTGAAAGAAGGCTGGATTTCCCTGAAGCGGCTTTGATGCAGGCTCGTCTTTCATCTCACAAGATGACGGATGTCTGAATCCCCTGTGGAGATGATAGCCAAATCCATAGGTCCCCGACTCCTTTGGAAAGGAGGCCTCAAATCCCTTTGCCACCTCGAGAGGCACGCAGAGTTCAGTGCTTCAAAAGGTGATGATGCCTGACTGTTCTTGCAAATTGATAGGAATCCCAATATCACTGTGGCAAATGGAAAGGAAATCTGGTTCTCCCGCCTGACCTCAAGAAGTGTCCATATTGCCCTGCCAAGCTTCGAGGAGATTCCTGAGATTTCCCCTGTAACTAGACAGGAGTCCTGATGTCACTGAACACACTCGAGTTTTGAAGGGAAACCTGCTGTAAGTCGAGAATATATCCCAGGTTCCTGCCGAAACTCGAGATAAACCATGAGACTTCCCTTTTGCCCCGAGATGAGGCCCGACTCCTCTGCATTGCAAGCAGAGCAATTTCGTGTTCCCCATCAAACGTTAAAGGAGCCTTGACTTGCCTGATGGAACTCCAGAGAGTCTGCAAGAACACTGGCACATGTCTAGAGGGACCTTGATGTCACCGCAGCAATGTGAAATAGCTTGGTGTGCCCCAAATCAACGCCAGATGAGGCCCAATGCCCATCCATTGGCTCAAGTATTATCCCGTGTTCATCATCAAACATGACAAGTGGCTTGAATTCCTTTAGGCAACTCTAGAGATTCACTGAGAAAACTGTCCAAGTCTAGAGGAACACCAAGTTCAAAACACCAAGTTCAGAACAGCAACTCGAGGAAAGCTCCGGGAACCCCATTTCGTCTTGAGATGAGAGCTGATTTCCTGGCTTCGACTGAAGAGATATGCCAACTTTCCACAAGGACCTCAAGAGGAGGCTTCCCTCAGCAATAGGTATGTGAGAGGGACCCTGAGTTTGCTGCCTCAAGTGGAATGGACACTGAGATGCCCTGACTCGAAAGAAGGCCAGATTTCCCTGCAGTGGCTTGAATGCAGGTTCGTCTTTCATCTCACAAGATGAAGGGATGTCTGAAACCCCTGTGGAGACCCTAGAGAAAGCCCTAGGTCCCCGCCTCATCTGGACAGCAGGCCTCACATCCTTTTGAAACTTCGAGAGGAACGCGGAGTTCAATGCTTCAAATGCTGATGATGGGTGACTGTTCTTGAAAATTGATAGGAATCCCAATATCGTGGTGGCAACTGGAAAGGGATCCTGCATCTCCCACCTCACCTTGAGAAGCGTCCGTATTGTAATGCCAAGCCTCGTGGAGATTCCCGAGGTGTCCCTCGTAACTAGACAGGAGTCCTGACGTTGCTGAACAAACACGAGTTTTGAAGGGCCATCCCAGCCGTAACTCGAGAATACACCCCAGGTTCCCACCGCAACTTGAGAAAAACCATGAGACTTCCCCCTCTCCGTAAGATGAGGCCACATTCGCCTGAATTGTGTGCAGAGCAATTCAGTGTTCCCCATCAAACAATAAGGAGCCTTGATTTGCTTGATGGAACTCCAGTGAGTCTCCAAGAACACTGTCACATGTCTGAAGGGACACTGATGTCACTAAAGGAACGTGAAATAGATCAGTGTACACCAAATCAACTTGATATGAAGCCCAAATCCACTGCATTGGCTCCAGAGCCATCCCACACTCCCCATCAAACACGACTAGTTGCCTGACTTCATTTAGGCAACTCCAGAGATTCCCTGAGAACCCTGTCCCAAGTCTAGAGGAACACCAAGTTCAGCCCTGCTACTTGAGGAAAGCTCCGGGCACCACATATCATTTCGAGATGAGAGCTGATTCCCTGGCTTCATCTGAAGAGGTATGCCAACTTTCCAGAGGCAACTCAAGAGGAGGCTTCCCTCAGCAATAGGTATGTGAGAGGGAACCTGAGTTTGCTGTCTCAAGTGGAATGCCCTGACTCGAATGAAGGCCGGATTTCCCTGCAGTGGCTTGAATGCAGGCTCCTCTTTCATCTCACAAGATGAAGAGATGTCTGAATCCCCTGTGGAGATCCTAGATAAAGCCCTAGTTCCCCGCCTCATCTGGACAGGAGGCCTCACATCCCTTTGAAACTTTGAGAGGCATGTAGAGTTAAATGCTTCAAAATGTGATGATGCCTGACTCTTGAAAATTGATAGGAATTCTAATATCCCTGTGACAACTGGAAAGGGACCCTGGGTCTCCCGCCTCACCACAAGAAGCATCTGTATTGCCCTGCCAGGCCTCAAGGAGATTCCCGAGGTGTCCCTCATAACTAGACAGGAGTCCTGACGTCGCTGAACTAACACGAGTTTTGAAGAGACATCCCTGCTGTAACTCGAGAATACACCAAAGGTTCCCACCGCAACTCAGAAAAACCATGAGACTTCCCACTCGCCACGAGATGAGGCTCGATTCCCCTGCATGTGTGCAGAGCCAATCCCCGTTCCCCATCAAACAAGTTAGGAGCCTTGATTTGCTTGATGGAATTCCAGAGAGTCCCCAATAACACTGTCACAAGTCTAGAGGGACCCTGATGTCACTGGAGCAACACGATATAGCTCAGTGTACCCCAAATCAACTAGAGATGAAGCCTGATTCCCCTTCATTGGCTCGAGAGCCATCCCGTGTTCCCTATCAAACAACTCTAGTGGCTTGACTTCCTTTAGGCAACTCCAGAGATTCCCTGAGACCCCCGTCCCAAGTCTAGAGGAACACCAATTTCAGCACAGCAACTCGAGGAAAGCTCCGAACACCGCATATCGTCATGAGATCAGAGCTGATTCCCTGGCTTCGACAGAAGAGGTATGCCAACTTTCCACAAGCATCTCAAGAGGAGGCGTCCCTCAGCAATATGTATGTGAGAGAAACCCTGAATTTGCTGCCTCAAGTTAAATGGACATGGAGATGCACTGAATGGACAGAAGGTCAGATTTCAATGCAGTGACTTGAATGCAGGATCATCTTTCATCTCACAAGATGAAGGGATGTCTGAATCCCCTGTGGAGACCCTAGAGAAAGCCCTAGGTCCCCGCCTCTTCTGGACAGGAGGCCCCACATCTGTTTGACACCTCGAGAGGCACGCGCAGTTCAATGCTTCAAAAGGTGATGATGCCTGACTCTTCTTGAAAATTGATAGGAATCCCAATATCGGTGTGACAAATGGAAAGGAAATCTGGTTCTCCCACCTCACCTCGAGAGGTCCGTATTTCCCTGCCAAGCCTCTAGAAGATTCCTGAGTTGTGCCTTGTAACTAGACGGTAGTCCTGACATCACTGAACTAACGCCAGTTTTGAAGGCACACCCACCGTAACTCGAGAATATACCCCAGGTTCCCGGCGCAACTCGAGAAAAACCATGAAACTGCCCCCTCGCCACGAGATGAGGCCTGATTCTCCTCCATTGCTTGCAGAGCAATTCCATGTTCACCATCATCACGTAAGGAGCATTGACTTGCTTGATGGAACTCTAGAGAGTCCTCAAGAACACTCTCACAAGTCTAGAGGGACACTGATATCACCACAGTAAGGCAAAATAGCTTGGTGTACCCCAGATCTACTCGTGATGAGGCCTGATTCACATGCATTGGCTCCAGAGCCACACAGAGTTCCACATCAAACATGACAATTGACTTGAGTACCTTTAGGCAACTCCAGAGATTCTCTGAGACCACTGTCCAAAGTCTAGAGGAACACCAAGTTCAGCACAGTAACTCAAGGAAAGCTCCATTTACCCCAGATCATCTCGAGATGAGAGCTGATTCCCTTGCTTCGACTAAAGTGGTATGCCAACTTTCCACAAGCACCTCAAGAAGAGGCTTCCCTCTGCAACACGGATGTGAGAGGGACCCTGAGTTTGCTGCCAAGTCGAATGGACACCGAGATGCCCTGACTCGAAAGAAGGCCGGATTTCCCTACAGTGGCTTGAATGCAGGCTCCTCTTTCATCTCACAAGGTGAAGGGATGTCTGAATCCACTGTGGAGACCCTAGAGAAAGCCCTATTTCCCCACCTGATCTGGACAGCAGGCCTCACATCCCTTTGAAACTTCGAGAGGCACGTGGAGTTCAATGTTTCAAAACGTGATGATGCCTGACTCTTCTTGAAAATTGATAGGAATTCCAATATCCCTGTGGCAACTGGAAAGGCACCCTATTTCTCCCACCTCACCTCGGGAAGCATCCCTATTGCCCTGCCAAGCCTCGAGGAGATTCCTGAGGTGTCCTCGTAACTAGATAAGATTCCTGACGGGGCTGAAAAAACAGTAGTTTTGAAGGGCCATACCCGCCAAAACTAGAGACTATACCGCAGGTTCCCACCGCCACTCAAGAACAACCATGAGACTCCCCCCTCGCTGCGAGATGGGGCGTGATTCCCCTGCATTGTGTGCAGAGCAATTGCGTGTTCCCCATCAAACACATAAGAAGCCTTGATTTGCTTGTTGGGACACGAGAGAGTCCCCAAGAACACTGGCACAACTCTAGAGGGACCCTGATGTCAATGCAGCAATGCGAAATAGCTCGGTGCACCCAAATCAACTCGAGATGACACCCGACTCCACTGCACTGGCTCCAGAGACATACAGCATTCCACACCAAACATGATAATTGGCTTGACTTCCTTCAGAAAACCCCAGAGATTCCCTGAGCCCCCATCCCAAGTCTAGAGGAACACCAAGTACAGCACAGCAACTCAAGGAAAGCTCTGTGCACCCCATTTCACCTCAACATGAGAGATGATTCCCTGGCTTTGACTGAAGAGGTATGCCAACTATCCACAAGCACCTCAAGAGGAGGCTTCCCTCAGCAATAGGTATATGAGAGGGACCCTGAGTTTGCTGCCTGAAGTGGAATATACACCGAGATGCCCTGACTAGAAAGAAGGCCGGATATTCATGCAGTGGCTTGAATACAGGCTCCTCTTTCATCTCACAAGATGAAGGGATGTCTGAATCCCCTGTCTAGACCCTAGAGAAATTCCTAGGTCCCTGCCTCATCTGGACACGGGGCCTCACATCCCTTGACACCTCGAGAGGCGGGCCGAGTTCAATGCTTCAAAAGGTGACGATGCCTGACTCCTCTTGAAAATTGATAGGAATCCCAATACACCTGTGGCAATTGGAAAGGGACCCTGGGTCTCCTGCCTCACCACGAAAAGCGTCTGTATGTCCTGCCAAGCCTCGTGGAGATTCCCCAGTTGTCCCTCATAATGAGACAGGAGTCCTGATGTCACTTAACAAACAAGAGTTTTGAAGGGCCATCACCGCCATAACTCGAGAATATACCCCAGGTTCCTGCCGCAACTCAAGAAAAACCATGAGAATACCCCCTCACTGAGAGATGAGGCCCGTTCCCCTGCATTGCGTGCAGATCAATTTAGTGTCCCCATCAAACATGTAAGGAGCCTTGACATGCTTGTTGGAACTCTAGTGAGTCCCCAAGAACACTGTCACAAGTCTAGAGGGACCCTGATGTCAACGCAACAATGTGAAATAGCTTGTTATACCCCAAATTAATTGGAGATGAGGTCTGATTCCCCTGCATTGGTTCCAGAGCCATCTTGCATTCCCCATCAAACACGATTAGTGGTTTGACTTCCTTTAGGCAACTCCAGAGATTCCCTGAGACCATCGTCCAAAGTCTAAAGGAACACCAAGTTCAGCAGAGCAACTTGAGGAAAGCTCCATGCACCCCATATTATCTCGAGATGAGAGCTGATTCCCTGGCTTTGAATGAAGAGGTATGATAACTTTCCACAAGCACCTCAAGAGGAAGCTTCCCTCAGCAATAGGTATGTGAGAGGGACCCGAAGTTTGCTGCCTCAAGTAGAATGGACAGTGAGATGCCCTGACTCGAAAGAAGGCCGGATTGCCCTGCAGTGGCTTGAATGCAGGCTCGTCTTTCATCTCACAAGGTGAAGGGATGTCCGAAACCCCTACAAAGACCCTAGAGAAAGCCCGAGGTCCCTGGCTCATCTCGACAGGAGCCCTCACATCCATTTGACACTTCAAGAGGAACACGGAGTTCACTGCTTCAAAAGGTGACAATACCTGACACTTCGTGAAATCTGATAGGAATCCCAATATCCTTGTGGCAACTGGAAAGTGATACTTGGTCTGCCGCCTCACCTCGAGAAGCGTCCCTATTGCCCTGCCAATCCTCGTGGAGATTCCGGAGGTGTCCCTTGTAACTAGACAGGAGTCCTGCGTTCGCTGGACAAACTCGAGTTTGAAGGGCCATCCCCACTGTAACTCGAGAATATACCCCAGGTTCCAACTGCAACTCGAGAAAACCCATGAGACTTCCCCCTCGACGTGAAATGAGGCCCGATTCCCATGCATTGAGTGCAGAGCAATTCTGTGTTCATCATCAAACATGTAAGGAGCCTTGACTTTCTTGATGGAACTCCAGAGAGTCCCAAAGAACACTGTCACAAGTCTAGAGGGACCCTGATGTCACCACAGGAAAGCAAAATAGATCAGTGTACCCAAAATCAACTGAAGATGACTCCCGAATCCCCTGCATTGGCTCTAGAGCCATTCTGCGTTCCATATCATACATGACAAGTGTCTTGACTTCCTTTAGGCAACACCAGGGATTCCTTGAGACATCGTCCCAAGTCTAGAGGAACACCAATTTCAGCACAGCAACTCGATGAAAGCTCCGTGCACCCCATATCATCTCAAGATATGAGCTGGCACCCTGGCTCCAACTGAAGTGGTAAGCCAACATTCCACAAGCACCTCAAGAGGAGGCTACCCGCAGCACTATGTATGTGAGAGGGACCCTGAGTTTGCTGCCTCAAGTGGAATGGACACTGAGATGCCCGGACTCGAAAGTAGGCCGGATTTCCCTGCAGTGGCTTGAATGGAGGCTCGTCTTTCATCTCATAAATGAAGGGATGTCTGAATCCCCTGTGGAGACCCTAGAGAAAGCCCTAGGTCCCCGCCTCATCTGGTCAGGAGCCCTCACATCCCTTTGACACCTCCAGAGGCAGTCAGAGTTCAGTGCTTCAAAAGGTGATGATACCTGATTCTTCTTGAGAAATGATAGGAATCCCAATATCACTATGGCAACTGGAAAGAGACACTGGGTCTCCCGGTTCACCTCGAGAAGCATCCCTATTGCACTGCCAAGCCTCGAGGAGATTCCTGAGGAGTCCTCTCATTGCTGAAAAAACAGTAGTTTACAAGGGCCATACCTGGCGTAACTTGAGAATATACCCCAGGTTTCCTCCGCAACTCTAGAAAAACAGAGACTTCCCCCTCGCAGCGAGATGAGGCCTGATTCCCCTGCATTGCATGGAGGGCAATTCCGTGTTCCCCACCAAACAAGTAAGGAGCCTTGATTTACTTGATGGAACTCCAGAGAGTCCCCAAGAACACTGTCACAAGTCTAGAGGGACCCTGATGTCACCGCAGGAACACAAAATAGCTTTTTATACCCAAATCAACTCGCGATGAGGTCCGATTCCCCTGCATTGGCCTCAGAGCCATCCAGCTTTCCAAATCAAACACGACAATTGGCTTGATTTCTTTTAGGCAACTCCAAAGATTCTCTGAGCCACTGGCCCAAGTCTAGAGGAACACCAAGTCCAGCACTGCAACTAGAGGAAAGCTCTGTGCACGATATATCGTCTCGAGATGAGAGCTGATTCTCTGGCTTCGACTGAAGAGGTATGCCAACTTTCCATAAGCACCTCAAGAGGAGGCTTCCCTCAGCAATACATATGTAAGAGGGACCCTGAGTTTGCTGCCTCAAGTGGAATGGACACCGAGCTGCCCTGGCTCAAAAGAAGGCAGGATTTCCCTGCAGTGGCTTGAATGCAGGCTTGTCTTTCATCTCACAAGATGAAGGGGTGTCTGAATTCCCTGTGGAGACCCTAGAGAAAGTCCTAGGTCCCCGCCTCATCTAGACAGGAGACCTCTCATCCCTTTGACACCTCGAGAGGCATGCGGAGTTCAATGCTTCAAAAGGTGAAGATGCCTGACTCTGCTTGAAAATTGTTAGGAACACCAATATACATATGGCAACTGGAAAGGGATCCTTGGTCTTCCACCTCACCACAAAAAGCATCCCTATTGCCCTGCCAAGCCTTGAGTAGAGTCCTGAGGTGTCTCTCTTAAATAGACAGGAGTCCTGACGTCACTGAACAAACACATGCTTTGAAAGATCAACGCAGCCGTAACTCGAGAATATACCCCAGGTTCCCACCGAAACTTGAGAAACACCATGAAAATTATAATTCCCTACGAGTTGAGGACTGATTCTCCTCCATTGCTTGCAGAGCAATTCTGTGTTCTCCATCAAACTTGTAAGGAGCATTGACTTGCTTGATGGAACTCTAGAGAGTCCCCAAGAACACTCTCACAAGTCTAGAGGGACACTGATATCACCGCAGCAACGCAAAAATAGCTCAGTATACTTCGAATCTACTCGAGATGAGGCTCCGATTCACATGCATTGGCTCCAGAGCCACACAGCGTCCCACATCAAACATGACAATTGACTTGAGTACATTTAGGCAACTCCAGAGATTCCCTGAGACCAGTGTCCAAAGTTTAGAGGAACACCAAGTTCAGCACAGTAACTCGAGGAAAGCTCTGTTCACCCCAAATTGTCTCGAGATGAGAGCTGATTCCCTTGCTTCGACTAAAGTGGTATGCCAACTTTCCACAAGCACCTCAAGAAGAGGCTTCCCTCTGCAACACGGATGTGAGAGGGACCCTGAGTTTGCTGCCAAGTCGAATGGACACCGAGATGCCCTGACTCAAAAGAAGGCCGGATTTCCCTACAGTGGCTTGAATGCAGTCTCTTCTTTCATGTCACAAAATGAAGGGATGTCGTAATCCCCTGTGGAGACCATAGAGAAAGCCCTAGGTCCCACCTCATCTGGACAGGAGGCCTCACATCCCTTTGAAACTTCACGAGGCATGGGGAATTCAGTGTTTCAAAAGGTGATGATGCCTGGCTCTTCTTGAAAATTGATAGGAATCCCAATATACCTGTGGCAACTGGAAAGGAATACTTGTTCTCCTGCCTCACCTCGAGAAGCATCCGTATTGCCCTGCCAAGCCTCATGGAGATTACTGAGGTGTCCCTCATAACTAGACAGGAATCCTGATGTCTCTGAACAAACATGAGTTTTGAAGGGTCCTCCCCGCCGTAACTCGAGAATATACCCCCGGTTCCCGCTGCAACTCAAGAAAAATCATGAGACTTTCCCCTCGCCACGAGATGAGGCCCGATTCCCTGCATTGCATGCAGAGCAATTCCCTTTTCCCCATCAAACATGTAAGGAGCCTTGACTTGCTTGATGGAACTCCAGAGAGTCCCAAAGAACACTGTCACAAGTCTAGAGGGATCCTGATGTCACCACAGGAACGTGAAATAGATCGGTGCACCCCGAATCAACTAGAGATGAGTCCCGAATCCCCTGCATAGGCTCCAGAGACATCCCACGTTTCACATCATACACGACAAGTGTCTTGACTTTCTTTAGGCAACTCCAGAGATTCCCTGAGACATCGTCCCAAGTCTAGAGGAACACCAATTTCAGCACAGCAACTCGAGGAAAGCTCCGTGCACCCCATATCATCTTGAGATGAGAGCTGGCACCCTGGCTTCGACTGAAGCGGTAAGCCAACTTTCCACAAGCACCTCAAGAGGAGGCTTCCCTCAGCAATATGTATGTGAGTGAGACCCTGAGTTTGCTGCCTCAAGTGAAATGGACACCAAGATGCCCTAACTCGAAAGAAGCCTGGATTTACCTGCAGTGGCTTGAATGGAGGCTCGTCTTTCATCTCACAAGATGAAGGGATGTCTGAATCCCCTGTGGAGACCCTAGAGAAAGCCCTAGTTCCCCGCCTCATCTGGTCAGGTGGCCTCACATCCCTTTGACAACTCGAGAGGCACATGGAGTTTAATGCTTCAAAAAGTGATGTTGAGTGACTCTTCTTGAAAATTGATAGGAATCCCAATATCCCTGTGCCAACTGGAAAGGGACTCTTGGTCTCCCGCCTCACCTTGATATGCATCCATATTACCCTGCCAAACCTCATGGAGATTCCTGAGGTGTCCCTCGTAACTATACAGGAGTCCTGATGTCGATTAATAAACACAAGTTTTGAAGGGCCTTCCCCTGATAAATCGAGAATATACCCCATATTCCCACCGCCACTCGAGAAAAACAATGAGACTTCCCCCTTGCTAAGAGATGAGGCCCGATTCCCATGTATTGTGTGCAGAGAATTCCGTGTTCCACATCAAACAAGTAAGAAGCCTTGATTTGCTTGATGGAACTCCAGAGAGTCCCCAAGAACACTGGCACATGTCTAGTGGGACCCTGATGTCACTGCAGGAAAGTGAAATAGCTCGGTGTACCCCAAATCAAGTCAAGATGAAACCGATTCAACTGCATTGGCTCCAGAGCCATCTCGCGTTTGACATCAAACACGACTAGTGGCTTGACTTAATTTGGGCAACTCCAGAGATTCCCTGAGACTCCCGTCCCAAGTCTAGAAGTACAACAAGTTCAGCACAGCAACTCAAGGAAAGTTCCACGCACCCCATATCGTCTCGAGATGAGAGCTGATTCCCAGGCTTTGACTGAAGGTGTAAGCCAACTC